>JADDOH010012830.1:0-19836 GCA_016648135.1 Agrypnia vestita
TGACAAGCAACAAAAAGAATTGCAGATCACTAAACTGGACGTCAATAATCTTCAAGAAGATATCAAGGATCTTCGACAAGATATAAAACGTGACGCTGAAAAGACACAACATGAAATCGAGAAACTTCGGGATGCAGTAAGAAATTGCCAGAAGGTTCAAGTAGAGAATGATACGGGGTTGACAGGGAAAAAGCTTTCTACATTCGACGAACGATGTTTACAGGATAGCAACCACAGGCAGTACGAAACGGCGGCGCCCTCAAACATTAGGAATGACCAAGGAAATGGGACAACACCTGCAGAAATGACCTTCGTCAATAGTGAGAGGCCGATGGAAAATGTGGCCGAGGACCAGGTGGCGATGGAAAATGCATCCAAGGACCAGGTGACGATGGAAAATGCGGCTGAGGACCAGGTGGCGATGGAAAATGCAGCCGAGGACCAGGTGGCGGTGGAAAATGCGGCCGAGGACCAAGTGACGACGGAAAATGCGGCTGAGGACCGGGTGACGATGGAAAATGTGGCCGAGGACCAGTTTGCGATGGACCTCAGGAATACTGTGTTCGACGCCAAGCAGCGCGAGTTCACCGATCTCAAGATACACGAGGACATGGAGCCCTTGCCCTTCTGCGTAGTCACCGTGGAGGACAAGCCCATGGTGCAAGTAGGATACAAAGGGGAGAACAAGAAACTCTCTCCCGACGAAATTAGTCCCATGGTGTTGGACGAGATCGAACAGACGACCGAAGCATACGTGGACCGGAGTGTGAAGGAAGCAGTTGTGGCTATGACAGATTACTTCAGTGACTCTCAGCGACAAGCTATCAGGAATGTGGTCAGGATAGTCAAGCTCAACGTGCTGCAGATCATCAATGAGCTCACTGTGGCAGCGCGGGCTTACGGGTTCAACACAAATTCAAAGGGCAAGCGTAGCGTGCTCGTCTTTGACCCTGGTGGATGGAACTTCCAAGTATCGATCTGGAGTGCTAATCATTTTTGCTGAGGATTTAAAAAAAAAAATGTTCGAGGAAGCAGAGAGGTTCCGTGCAACGAAGAAGCGAATTGAGGCACGCGATAAGCTGAAAAGAAAATGAATCGATGACGATTGAGATAGATGTGAGAACACGCGCTCGTGTATTGGAGTGTGGCAGCATGGGAATTTGGAGATCTCATGGGGACAACAATGATCCTGTTCGGGACGAACAGTATTGAGAGAGGGAGGCTGTGTAACGAGCTGTTCGTTGACATTTGACAGTTCCATAGAAAAGTGTCACATGCGCAGAACGGCGGGCCGGTATGCCCAGTGGTTGAAATAAGAACTAACATGATTAAATAAATAGCGAAGAAATGGAAGGGTTCTTACCCGAGTAGAAAAACAAAAGAGAGCAGTTCTTTTGTGTTTGAATAAAAAAATAGAGTAGTATTGCGTTGCGAGCGATTGTAAAATGTTAGAGATAATGTACAAGCGATAAAAGATTTATTTTACGAGTTGTGCCATTTCATTTTTCGAGCGAGCCACGCCACGTAACAGTATAAAAAGACTTTCGCATATTCATTTCTTCATCTCTGTGAGACAAAGCTATGATATATCTTAAACTTATACAATTATTCACTCGGATTAAATCACTATTATTTTGGTAACATGAACCGGTTTCAGTAATACTAACGATTAACAGTGTTGATTTATTGACACAAATTTGCAGCGGTGGCGTTGAGTTCAGAAATATTGCTGCTATGTCTATGGCGGTCAGCGGAAGAGTGATGTAAACCTACTTAGCCTCGTCAAGCTCCTGATTGGTTGGATTTGCTCAATGCTTGCGGCTTAACACGCGACGGGTCTGGACCACCATACTTGCATACTTTTCCGATGTAAAATTAATATTTACACTATTTTATTCCACGAACCTACTAGAGTTATTTTGCAAATTTTGTCGCAAATCAAATAGTGTAGTACCTACCTATTGTTTACAAAACAAACATTGAAGTTTAAATATACAGACAGGTTTATAAAAAAAAAAGAAAATTTTCTGAATTTTCGCACGCCCTTCATGTGTTGTTTTTGAGAAAAGCGTTTGTCTGCATCAACGTTTGAAATTCAACGTGCAGGTTTACACTTTCAACATTTCCGAGCTTTCCTTCAACTTAATAAGCAATCGGGTGCACTGGCATGCTAAGCCCAGCTCTGAAAGGAGCTTCGCTGAGTCTTGCAAATACCCGCAGCTATAGAATTCCATCTGAGCATTTATGCCCCATGCCTGTAATGGCGCCCATTCGTGGAGTAATTACTCAATATCAATTTTGAATTCAGGCCAAAAGGCCAGTATTTCAGGCGTTTCGCTCTCAATTCGGGTAAAAGGTTTCATATAGTACCCACGTGGATATACAGAAAACTCGCGAAAAAAGTAGAGTGTGAGCAATTGCACACTATAGGAGTAAAACTTTTTGCTTCGGAATATACAAAGAATAGTATTATAAAACCATATTCATTAATCAATTAGAAAGACATACAGAAAAATCAAATCAAATCAAATTCGAACCACGGATCTCCTCCTATCCGGAGCAGGCGCGTTATCCAATTAGGCTATAGCGGCTTTCTTTATTTCCGTGAATACATCGACCTTATGTCAGTCTCATTTATCAATTGATTACCATTTATTATCCATTTTTAGAGAAATCCACTTTTTCTGGTACGGTAGGCACAAATTACTTTGTGTTACTGTCGCTAGAGGACGCCAGAATTAAACGTTTGATTCATTTTTTATTTGATTAATAAATTTTTTTTTAAATTTTCCGGAACTTTGTTCTGAAAAAATTGCTACTTCAGAATTAGAATGTGTTCTCGAATATAGAATGATATTATATTTACACATTATTATTGTGAAGTTGCATTTTTTTCAGAACAAAGTTCTGTGAAATTTAAAACTAATTTAACAAATCAATTAGAAAAACATACAGAAAAATCAAATCCGCGAAAAAATATTTAATTCGAACCACGGATCTCCTATCCGGGCACACGCGTTATCCAATTACGCTATAGCTGCATCTTAGATTAATTGATTAACGTTTATTATACGTTTATACGTTAATAAATTAATAAATTAGACTTACAGATAATGTCGATATATTCACGTAAATCTAAGATGCTGCTATAGCGTAATTGGATAACGTACCTGCCCCGGATACGAGGACATCCGTGGTTCAAATTGAATATTTTATCGTGGATTATATTTTTCTGATCGATTAAGTAAATTGTTTTTTTTAGGATAATATGACATTAATGAAGTTATAAAATGTATAAAACGTTATTTCTATGTACAAAAATATCAATTTCTTCAGAATGCTTGCCATCTTAAATTTCATAATTTAGGAATAAATTTGAAGAAGAACATCAAGGTTGAAGAAACTGAAACCATTTTTTGGCCAGTCTATTAAATAGGTGGATTGAAAAGGAAAAATAGGAGGTTGTCATTGTTTTACACATGATACTTAAGAGATTATGCTACCTTGAATTTTCAAAAAAATATATATTTTTGGATAATTAAATCGTTTTTACTTTTAAACATATTTAAAGCGTTAAATTATTCAAAAATTCCCAATATAAGTCAAGTTATAGCAATTAACATTGAGCGCATCAAAGTTGGCTCAAAGGCAATATAAGAGCTCAACAGGAGACTAAAGAGGACAGGAAATTGAAAAGAGCAGGTCAAAAAGAATCAGAGGACATCACATAAACGGTAGAACATTACCTCATTTATAGTCCAGGAATTGCAGATTAAAGATAATTAAAAAATATATATTCGATTTTAATTCGATGGCGTCGTATTTTTTTTTCTTTTGTATTTTTCTAACTACTTTTTTCAAAACGGTGTAGGTACATGATATTTCCCGATGTTCTCAACCGATTTTGTTGAAATTTACACAATTATTTTACATAATTTTGTCTTAAGTGTGACGTTGGAGTTTTTTGATGCGGTGTCATGTTAAAAAGTTATAAATTTCTTAAGCTCAGAATTTCAAAAAAAACTTTATTTTCTACAAAAAAAAAAATTAAAAATTATTCCCTACGTTTCACGATAACTATCACTATTCTAAACAAGAAAAAAATGTGTTTTAAATAATGCCTAGCAGAGAAATCATGTACACCATCAGCGAGGATTTTTTAAACAGGGCTCTACTTGTCGGCTCATATCTACGCCATTTTTTTTTCAATTTTTAACTTTGTTAATTATTTATTAAAGTACTATGTATATTTGTGTGTAAAATAAAGATTATTTGATTATATTTAGCTCTTTAATATTTCGTTTGTGCGCTTATGCCCATCGTTGAAGTAATTACTCAATACCAATTTTGAATTCGATTACTGTTACTCAATACAATTAATTAATGTAGGAAAAAGGCCAGTAAAACAGGTGTTCCGCTCTCAATTCTGGTAAAAAAGTTTTATATATTACACACGTGAAACAGAAAACTCGCGAAAGAATTCTAATGTGTAATGTGTGGATCTTCTGTGTATAGTTTTCTGGGATATTCTGCCGTGTGTGTGTGACCTCTCTGGCCAACGTTTCGGATCCCATTGCAGGGTCCATCATCAGGGCTGATGTGATGAGTGAGTGTTGAAGTGTAGGTTAAGTATTACCTTGCAATACCGTACCGAAGTCAGGGTGTCTCCAAGTTTGTGTTATGTTAAATACTGGATTGCAGTACCGTGTCGAAAGCAAGGTGTGTGTCTTCTTGTAGTGTTTTATATATCTACTAACGGATGTCGGACTGTGCGGATCGTCTATTTGATTTATCCTGCAGCGCCGGATACCACGATGTTCTTAACTTAAGACCGTCATCCCTATTAATGTTTACCGGGTGCTTGTATATTTCGATTGCTTCTTTGACCAGGCGCGTGTGGTGACTTTTGGGCTTTCCTAAGATTTTTGGCTCAAATGAAAAATGGTGGCCCGTATCTAGAAAGTGCTCAGCCAATGCCGATTTTTCCGGGTGACCGAGTTTGCATGCTCTTTTATGCTCATCAACCCTCTTTGAAATCGTGCGTGCTGTTTGTCCCACATACACTTTGTCGCAATTTTGACAATCGAGCCTATAAACACCGTCGGTCTCAAGGGGATCCCGATCCTTCGCTGGTCTTAAGAGGTCCTTAACCTTGTTGTTTGTGCCGAACACTGTCTTAATATTCTGTTTCTTGAGCGCTTTGGCAATCCTGTCTGTTACATTATGGATATAAGGCAAGAAAGCAATCCCTTTGATCTCAGCTTCTGTGTTTTTCTCGGAGCTGTTAGATTTGGCTCTTATGATGTGCCGTATCTGCCGTCTTTGGTATCCATTGCTTTCTAGCGCGTCGCTCAGTGTACGAATCTCCTCCTGCAGATGTTCTTCTTGGCATATTCGTTTAGCTCTCGTAGCTAAGGTATTAATTAGACCTCTCTTCTGCGCTGGGTGGTGGTGGGAATCTGCATGCAAGTAGCGGTTCGTATGGGTCGGTTTCCTGTAGACCCTGTGCCCGAGACTACCATCTGTGTTCCTTTTCACTTCTACATCCAGAAATGGTAGTTTATTTTCTTTTTCTATCTCCATGGTGAATTTTAATTTCTTGTGCAGCGTGTTGAGGTGTTCGAGAAAGTCCTGTAATTTTTCTTTCCCGTGAGGCCAGATTGCAAACACGTCATCAACATACCTCCACCAAACCTTGGGGATCAAAGTTGCTGTGTCTAGAGCCGTTTCTTCGAATTTCTCCATTACGAAGTTTGCAATTACTGGGGAAAGTGGGTTTCCCATTGCTACACCTTCCACTTGTTGGAAAAGTTCACCCTGAAATGAAAAGTATCCACTTGTTAGGCAGTGTCGAAAAAGTGCGCACATGTCTTCCTCATAGACTTCTTCCAAAAGACTCATAGCATCGTCCACAGGCACATTTGTGAAGAGAGATATAACGTCAAAACTGACTAGTATATCATCACTTTCTATCTTCACGTTTTTCAGCATTTTAATGCTGAAAATAGCATTTAATTTAACTGACTAGTATATCATTTTTCACGTTTTTCATATGTGGATGTTTTTAAGGTGGACGTTGCATTTAAGCCAGCTCGTGTAGGTCATAAGCCCCGGGCTACACTATAAAAGACTTACAAACATGTTTTCCATCTAAAAAGCTTCGTTTCTTCGACTAATTTATTTATCTTCATTAAAATATTCAAATTAATCAAACTTAAAAATGAAAAAAATTACATGTACACAATTTACAGCACCGGAACGCGCGTTTCAATTTTAGCACCGTATGGGAAAGGTTAAACGCGATTCAGAATTATGCACCAACCTTATATTATTCAATAATTTTAAACAGAAGCTCAAATAAATAAATAAATCTTCCTAAAAAGTAAAATAATTTTATCATTGAGTTAAATATCAAAACTGCTTTTCAAACTGAATGTTTCCATTAGCGGTCCATAAACGCTTACATAAGATATTCAGGGAAAATTTTGTCTCATGCTGCAATTAATATAATATCGTCTCCGTAATCCCTCGTCCTCCTCCGACTTCTCGACTCCTCGACCGTGAGATGGTTTAATGGATCAGAACGGGGCAGATATGAAGAGTTCTGGAAAGTGAAGGCTTCTAAGGAAAGTGCACACTCCGCGCTTCTACAGCCATTAGCCTCCGAGCCCGTAGAATTTAAATACCACCTTACTTTGCAAGAATTGAATCAAAGGAAGATGTTCACTTGTTTTATTACACACTAGCTTCTCGTGCCCGGCTTTGCTCGTTATTTAAATTATATAAAATTATTTCAAAATGTGTCACCACTTTGAGGCATCAAAAAATAAATGCAAATTAATTTTTTTTTGACGTTACTATTACATTGCTTTATTATCATTGTTTATGACATACATATGTGGGGTATAAAGCAAAGACAGCAATATTTAAAAAAAATTGAATCCTGTCATCGAGGATAATGAACTGAATTCGAGATTGTACTAATTTTAATTCACAACATGAAGAGTATACAAGCAAAGGCAGAAATATCAAAAAAAAATAATGCAATCATATGAATTGAAAATTTTACAGAAAATATAACCAATACATTTATAGGAAACATGATTTTAAAAGGTATAGATACATCAATCTAAAACTCGGTTATTTTAAATGAGAAATCCTCGGTGTCAGCATTGAAAATATTTTTCTATTTTTTTAATTTTGCTTTGTTTTTATACCACACATATATTGGTAAATATTTTTGATTACTAAATGGTCTTTTTCCATAAAGAATTGTGGAAATGTAGCCAGGATTTTAGTAAAATAAAAATGCGAATTAGCTTAGCGTTCAAAAGAAATATTTTACTACCATAATACGGGAACAAACGCTCATTACCACTGAGACTACACAGACTGGGCAATGAGTACAGTGAGTTTGTAGATATATTCCATGATAGCTTGATACAAGTCTACTTTCAAAAGTAACAAATTATTCTGAAGCAGTAATAGTTTTTATATTGAAATCTGGTAATGTTTTTTTATTTTTTTATTTTTTTATTTAATTAATAATATATATAATATTTTTTTATAATCATACATAGACAATGTTTACAAATGGATATTTTTTGTGTGCATACCTCACTAAAAACCTTTACATTATTTTTATAGGTTTGTTTATAGATTTTGTTAGATTTTAAGTGTTTTTTTAATATACCTATTTTTTATGGCTTGTTTTTAATCGGTCAGCGTTCTGTTAATGAAATCGTCAGTATATATTGATCAATTATCATTTGGCCACTATTATATTTAAATGGTTAGTATAATAAATAAATAATCAGAATTTAAAAAAATTATCAGTATCTTAATTAAATGGTCAGTATATTAAGTGAATGGTCAGAAAATATATATATGGCCAGTACATTCTGATGAATTGTTATTTGGTCAGTTTTATATTTAAATGGTCGGGATGGTAAATTAATGATTAGTATTTTAAAAAAGTATTTGGCATTTTAATTACTTTTGATCGGTAATTAAGTAAACTTTTATTTAACACTCAAGGAAAGGCTACTTGACGTTTCAGCTTTTCTATTCTTGTCATGACATTTATGTTTCTATTCTTAACGTGGACGGTAATGAGTTTATTGCTTATTATATAATCAAAACATAGTGACATTTTGTGTTCGATTTGACAAAATAGATACCAGTTTATTTCACAATTCTAAAAGTATAATCATTTATAGCTTCAATTATTTATTGAATTATTTTATAGTGTGTCCTGTCTCAATGATTGTTATTTTCAATATATCTCATAGAGACAAAGCTATTTATCTCTATGAGACATCTATAATATATCTTGATTAATGCAGTCCCCGTGATAAAATGCAGTTTTTTTTTTTGAAAAATTTTAACATATATACTTAATATATTCCGATTGTTATTTTAATTACTTTATTGTGTACTTTTTCTTAATATCGTTTAACAATCTCTTTGTGGAACGGGGTTACAACTTAACCCCATAAATCTTATTTTTAATACTATTAATGATATTGAGCTGTTATTTTTTGTAATCCTCAAAAATATCCCAAAAAATACAAAACGCAATGAAAATAAAATAATAATGTATAAGCAGGCAGTCAAAAGTAAAGAAAAATATGTTTTTCCATAGACAACTTTCTATATTACTTTATTTTGCTTGCATGGTTTCCATCAGTCAGAAGTTTGGTAGTCAAAATACAGCGGTTGCATATAAAATGACGAAAATCATAGTAAAATCTTTTTTGCATTGTATGAGAAATATATTTAAAAATATTATAAAACATTATCAGACCATTATACTTAATTAAAACGCAAATTTGACTGGGGTTACGTTGCTACCCCACTCCGGCCTCCGATTCTCTTTTCGATTTCCGGTACCCAAAGGCTAAACTGTAAGGATTTCTGTTATTTTTTTCAATATTCTAAGCGCTATATGCCCAAAAATATATAGATAAATAAATATTCTCGTTTTTAATATTCGAGCTCGAAAGATTACCTTTTTGTAAAGTGTTATTTTTAACGACATTTATTAAGCTGAAAAGAAGCAGGTTTGAATCATGCTGGCAATATTATCACAAAGTAACCCAACCTTCGAAAAGTAAACACTGCCTCACTTTGACAAACACTTTATGATGATGTACAAAGAGGTCTCCCCCACTACGGCGGTGATCATTTATGGCCGACACACGATGACGACACGAAGCAGTGCAGTCCAAGCTCAACAAGGTGCCCCAACATAGATTTTTTATTGAGAAAATTTTTCATGTGTTCAGATTCTTCAAGAACACAATGCTGTAATTTTTCCCAGGGGGATATCATTAATCAAGATATATATTCGGCCGTACTCCGAAAATAGCACAATTAGCATCGTAAGATTGTTACACATAATAGACAGAAATAAAAATAATAAATAAACGAGACGTAATTATACATCGGTGTTTATTTATTTCAGCTTCTACTTGAGAGAGAGAGAGAGAGAGAGAGAAAAAATGAACATGGCGGTTACCCATCTGAGATGAGAGATCAACTGAGGGAGAAGAAATTAATAAGTGCATATTAATACAGCATTATTACTTATTTCGTGTAATTTTAATCGAAACATGAGAATTGTGAGGTTACGTTTGCGATAGGTACTTCGGTAATCCGTTTGAAGCTCTGTCAAACCTGGATAAGAAGACCGCCGAGATAAGAAGGTACCGGAGAAATCAATCCCTTTTCTAAAGGCATTGCAGACATCGGATACCATAAATAAAGGTATTTATTTTGAGAGAGATATGTGAAAATATACAAATCTCCTTATTTGAGTATGACGAACACCAAATACCGACGTATACTTAGATCTCGTTTATTTAATTATTTTTATTCTCGTGTTTTATGTGTTGGGATAGTTATATAATATTTATCATACAGACGAAGCTATTTTTTATATGGAAAAGAAGGTGTGAATATTTTTTTTTGGTATTTATAGGGCTAACGACATTGCAATTACGATAATTCAAATTCTAGTTTGTGTTGTATATCTTGCGTTGGAACATATCTAATCAGAAGGCTCATGCGCATTTGCATTCTACCCAGCTACGTTGCAACGCAAGGTATACAACACAGCACAGTGGTTTATTTTATGTACGCCAAAGAAGTGTACTTTTAACACGTGTAGTTAAGAACACATACCCATTTTTTTTAATATATTAAATTTAGTTCAAAAATTATACAAAATGCGTTTTCATTTTAAAATGAAAAATTAAAAATACTCTTTTCGAATAATTAACCTTTGAATGTTCGATTTTATTTATTTTTAAATTACTGACAGGTCGCAAGGGATGCCCTTTTTTGTCAAAAAGCAAGTGATAGCGAAGGCTGTATTTCAATAAAATTAGTGTGTTATTTGCTCTCGCCATTAGGTTTTATGTTAAACGCACCATAAAAATCTATCACGTTTCGACTATCATCCTTTTCTCTAAGCCGCGTTCATAAAAATGTTTTTTTAGGGGAATCGATAAGTCAATAAGGAATAATATATGATATAAAAGTTATGAAAAATTTTTGAAAGTGGTATGTAATGAGTAAAGGATATACTGTTATCACAATCCATGGGGGGGAGATTCGATAAACTTGATTATAATGACCTTAGTCAGCTTAGCTGTGATGTTACATATAAAAAATATGATGAATCGTATAAAAAAAAGGGTTTTTTATTCCAAGTATTTTAACAGGTCTCTGTTATTACAGTATTTTATTTTATCAGTAAGAATTCCAAGATCGGAAAAATATACAATTTTTCGCATATTTACAATGTGTGGGAAAAAGTATCGATTTTATATGATGTAACAGAGCTAGTCCATAATACTGTAACGAGATGGTAAAATTAAAAGGAATTTTGCATTACCAAAGTCTCTCAAAATGACTGGGTTATTCTCGAACCATCGCGATACGACATTTATCTATAAAATGGACCAGCCGGCTACTGCGCGTGAGTCATTGTTTGGCGTTTGACAAGTGCGACATGGAAGCGCGACATTACGCGAGTAACCGGTGCGTGTAAATTGAGTGACAGATATCGAGCGAGTAGATTTTTTTTCTCTCTGCATTTAAGAAAATCAATCGAATTAGTATATGTAAGCCATGTATTAATCACATTGTTCGTTGTGTTGGCGGTTACGGATTTAAACATCAAAGCAACGAAACAATGTGCTTCGTACGCATAGCTTGCCCAGACTAATTTGATTGTCTTTCTTAAATGGAAATAGGTCTACCTAATTGCGAAATTAAGCGGAATATTCTCGAAAGTGATCTAAACGATAGAAACCACTAAGTAAAAAGTATTTTACTGACGCATTACTAGAGATAATTTGTGCAAGTAAAGAAATTGAATAGTGAATGTGGAAATTTAAGAACAGTGGTCCATCTAAATTTACCCAAATTTAGATGGACCACTGTTAATTAATAAATAAAAACTTTACCTAATTTTAAGTGTGCCAATTGCCTTTTATAGCCAAGTCCCGTGACAACACTTAACGCGTAGATTTCTGCCATAATTATGAGTGGAAAATTTTCAACAATATCCTTAAATCAATAGTCATTTTCTCTTGAAATTTTGTCACTATCGCAACATATTTTATTCTGAAATTACTCATAGACAGAATCATTAACAATGTGGCCAACTCTAAAAATAGAAGTAGTAAGTTTGTATTGTTCTTCTCGGTGAACTATTACTTGGTCAATAACAAATCCTCTGGTTGAACAGCTCTGAGCTGCGTACTCCCAAGACTCGACATTGTACAACATCGACATGTACCATGTTGTGTTACTCACACTCACGCAGGCATTGTCACGATAATATAACATTAGCCGACGTGTGATGAATCGATTTTTCCTTTAACGGCAACACCCTCACTTTCCACATCGGCGAGCCCATGTTTCTGTACTGCATCAGCACGAAGCTGCAGAAATCAAGAAAACTCTACTACCCATAACCCGTCAAAAATGAAGTACTTATATTATATAGTTACTCGGCCGACAGTTATGATTATAAGAACAGCGCTATCTGGAGTAACGTAGCGACTGTATAAAGTTAGTGATGGACATTATGAATAGAATTTTTTTTTGCTTTTATACCTCATTTTGTGGCGTTAGTGATGAAAATTAAAACTTTTTGTATATCACTTTATACACCTCATAATTATTGGTGCCATCTCGTAGTGTTAGTGATGTACATTGTTACATGGAAAATTATATGTTTTGATTCATGATTAATACAATAATAATATCTTTTTAATATAATTATTATTCTTAAAAATATTTTTACTCTATATTGTCTTCATTGAATTAATATTTATTGTTTTTATTAATTCTTATATAATTTATTATATTGCCTATTTAATCGCCTATTTTATAAAATTACTATTTCTAATTTTTCTAATTCTAAATTTAATTGCAATGATATATATTGTGTAAAATTATTATCCCTATTTCTAATTCATCGAATTACTGTTATTGTTTTATTGTCTCCTATAATTCTACATTTATATTGTTCTTGATTATGTTTCTAAATAATTTATGTTTACATTTGTATTTTTTATATATTAATTCTACTGTGTATTTTTTATCAACGTTGTACAAATTATAAAATAAAAGGCTTTAGAATCGTATATATGTAAATAAATTAATAAATAAATAAATAAAAATTAAATTAATTTTACATTAAACTGAAATTTAAAAGAAATCTAATTCAGAGTATTTTATTAAAAATGCACAAAAGACAGATTTCATCTGATTATCAATTTACCAATCTCTCTGGTTCTATTTCAGTCTTTGTCAAGGGAGGCTCACTGTTCTGAATTTATTTCATGGGAATATGGGATTTTAAAAATGTTAAAATTTGTTTTAAGTTTCGCGTACATTATTTAAAATATTTTTTGTCCATTGATTATTTATGTCTGCGTCTTCAAATATATCATATCCATTAATGCTTTTTACTATCCGTACAGTAATTTCCTTTAATTAAATAGCCTTTACTTTTTTAATGATCTCTAAAGCCTTTTTTGAATTTTGCTATAAAAAGCTAACGCATCCGAGTAATTTACTTCACTCGTGTGTTATGTACATAGCACTTTCTTTTAAACTTTTCTGTCTTTTGAAGTATAAGACATACTAATTGAGTTGGGCTTTTATTTTTAAAACATATTATAGTTTAGTTTAGTTTTTCTGCAAAGGACAACACCCATTTTTTTCATAAAAAATATTTTTTCATCTTGAAAATGTTACTAAGAATGATTACACAATGCCTAAAAATTCCTTGACCTTCATTTTTTTACACAGATTCACAGGATATAAATTGTTTATTTAAAGTTCTAACATTAAAACAAATTATGTTACAAAACTCAACATACAAGTCATTATAAAAATTTTAAAAAACCTTGTTTTCACAAGTCATTAAAACATTCAGGTTACGTTCATTTAAGTATTTAAATTAAACGCTAAGGGCAATTTCTCAATAACAAAGGGGGGGAAATTTGTGGTTTTCTCAAAACTGGCAATACATGCATGTTCAACCAATGCAAATGCAATGAAATCATTTGCAGCTACAAAATTAAATATTTGGGCTTTTGGATTGATTGGACAACCTAAGATGGGAACAACAGACCAAACAATTGACTACTAACAATTTCAAAATAGAAGTAACAAAAATTCTACAACTCTGGTGGTCGGTGATTTGAGCTCATTCCAAGATATCAGCAAGTTACTTCTATTTTTCGTAGCCCAGGTTTTTGGCTTAGTTTGAGAATAGTAAGAATATTGATGCGACACATATTCACGCAAATTTACGCAACATTCTGAACGAGGGAACATTTAAAGTGCTTCACTACGCTTTGTGCCAATACACACTAGAATATGGAATAATTGGCTGGGGGGGTCCCACAAGAAATATTGTATTATCAAAGTTCAGAAATCCAAAATAAGAGTTATACCAAGAAAACCATTTTTACACCAAACAATGAAACTTTTCAAGCACTTAGCATTCTTAATATACAACAACTTCACGGTAGAACTGTAATTATATTTTATCACAGTGATGCTGCAGTACATCATACGGCAACACACCAGTACACCACCAGAACCACTTCACAAAATAAAACACAAGTTCCTCATATATATGAAGGTATGCTGAAGAAGTTATCCGCCCTTGACCTCTGAATTGGCAAAAACTAATTTATATAATTTAAAGAATACTATAATATAATATTTATTTTTGTAACTATTTAAATTCTTATCTTAATTTTGTATGTGTATTTTCTTTTGTTTTTCTTTTCTCTTAGATTTAGGTATTCCTATGGTTTACTTTAAATTCTTATCTTAATTTTGTATGTATATTTTCTTTTCTTTTTATTTTCTTTTAGATTTAGATTCTTTAATTGTCATTTGATAATATTATATAAATACCTTATCAGAATAACTGCCACAGAACAGGTTCTTACCTAGTGTGTCAGTTATTAGTAACATGTATTAACAAATGGAAATAAGCAATAAATAAATTAATTAATTTAAAAAAAGAAAAAATATGAAGACTTCATTTGGACAAAGACACTTACTGTACATAGCACCGAAACTTTTCAACCTTCTGGACTCTAAGAAAAAACAAATCCCATCACAAAGTCTAGTCAAAAAAAAAATTGGATGAATGGATGAGAGAACACAAGGAAGATTTTTTACGGTGCCCATATAACAAATTAGTCTAAAATCAATTTAATTACAAATTTAATACTTATTCCTAACTTTTAGTGTTTTCAAAGATTGCATATCCCTTTTGTTTTTATCACATATTAATACGAGAGTGGACCGGTATAAGAAGCGTGGAGGAACTTTTCCTGGTAGCGCAGGACAGAGAGTCTTTCACTAGAGTGATCGGGGGGACCTGATAGGATACAAAAAGAAGAAGAAGAAGATATATTAATTTATACTTTTTATGTAATAATATAAATGTTTGCCTTCATAAAACTCGTGCCTCAATGTACTGACTGCACGCGCCTTTCGCATAACGGTCCACGTTTCGCGACAGTGCCGTCCCGCTCATCCGCCGTACTCGCTGCGCCCGCGGGGCCGATCGCAAGTCTCGCAGGATGTACGCCTATCAATTTAAATTCAGCGGAGTTAGCACATTACGCGCGCCCGGGTGCGGGCCGTGAGTTGTGGCCTCATCAATCCGCAGTGCGATTTCCGGCGGGTCATTGCCCCCGGGGTTTATGGGCCGAGGAGAGTTACGCAAGGCGCCGCGTTATTTAAAAGGCACTTAATGTAAATGCCGGCGGAAGTGCGCACCCTCGCCGCGTTACGGTTTCGCAGCCCAGATTTAGGGGCTGAAACATTCGTTGCGTAATTATTCCGTCTGACGATCGTTTTCGACACATCTTGCAGACTTTCGCGAGCATCTTTCAATTAAGAGCATTATTGCAACGTATTGCAATTGTGGGCAAAATGAACCCATCAAAAGCGTTACGGTTTCGCAGCCCAGTTTACGGGCTGAAACACTCGTTGCGTAATTAGTAGATAAAATAAAGAAAGGAGTGCTGAGATGGTTTTGACACGTAGAATGTATGAGCAAAAAAAGGATGGTTAAGATAATATATGGGGCAACACGAATATAGAGCGTCCGCGAAAGACCTGGCATGATCAGATACTAAAAGTATTGAAGGATGGCCCTGTTAAAAGCCTCTATAACCGCAGAGCACATATGGGAAGATTTATGAATGCAGCCGAGGCAATAGGAATAGAGGGCGTCCGGGAAAGACCTGGCATGATCGGATACTGGCAGGTAGAGGAATATGGCATTCTATCCTCTCTGCCTACCCCTGCGGAGAAACTGCGTGATCGTGATAGTCGTGGTCGCGAGGGGTGCGTAGACACTAGCTGGACTGGAGTAATCTACCTCATCTTATGGAGTGTACTCGGGCATTGAGTCTAAGGCTGAGAGAGATATCGCTTGAAATATGGCAAGAAAGATGGAACACGACCACCATGTGAAGATGGACTTACTCCTTCCTTCCGAGAGTGGTCGTTAAGGAAAAGGGCTGGGGGTTTTACCCGCCGCTTTTTGGGCTACTTATGTGCTATGTGTTCAATCTTCTACGAATTATCCGAATTTGCCACACTTGTGACAAAAAGTCATCGGTATTTTATATTTTTATAATATTATAAAAGATAAAATCAGAATTACTCGTAGTTTCTGATTTGACAATTTGACACAACAGTAACCAGTACGGCTCGTTTCGCATTTATGAGGTACCGGGCCGATACCTGGAGCCTCCAAATTCTTTTGAAATCACGGAGAAAGAAATCTCGTGGTAAATTTGTGCGTGTAATCATGTACGCGCGCTAGAAGTTATACTTCTATAAACAAAAACATTCTTAAAAAAACGAAGTCCAAAGCAGTGACCACTCCGCCCGCATATCGATATCGTACTTAAACAAGATCTCTTTATCCCACCCCCACTCGCATCCGACACAACCTAACAACGCGCGTATTACGCACTGTGCCCACACTAACTCAATATAATGCTTATATGAGTGTGAGGGAGTATGCTTATATCTTTTCATATAAGCATACTCCCTCACACTCAGGTATTCCACCTCTATTCAAGTTAGGTTCCCTATATCCCAAATTACGTCTCCAATGTTTTTATACCTTATGCCCCAAGTCAGGTGCTCTTTGGTCCCCTATGCCCCAAAAGCTCGCTAGATAAAATCTAGACCAAAAACACATCCAAGGCTCATAGGCTCGCATCTTAACTCGTAGATTTTAGACATAGGAGAAAAGGAGGCACTTTTGGACGGTTATAATTTGACTGCTAAAATATTGTGGCGAATAGTTCTGTTTTCATATAATAACTATTTTTGATAGACAGCCCTAGCAGTTGGTCTCGGATTTAGGGCATTTATATTAAACATAAAAAAATATATTTCAAAAACACTTTTCCCCTAAATTTTTAACAATTTTTTCTAAGCCTCTAACTATTTCTCCACACTGGTAAGTAAGCGTTAGTATTTTTTCCGAATAGATAATATGTGGGGTATAAAAGTAAAGGCAGCAATATCTACTAAGGACTACTAATGTATAATGCACTGAATTTGAGATTTTATAGGAAACATAGCCTATACATTTATAGAAAACATGATTTTGGAAGGGTTAGATAGATAAAATCTAGAATTCAGTACATTTTAAATAAGTATAATCCTCGGTGACTGCATTCAAAACATTTTTATAATTTTTCGGATATTGCTGCCTTTGCTTTTAAATCCCTCATAATGTACAATGGAATTCATCTGTTTTTTTTTAATATAAAATTAATTTGAAGATAACCCTGTTTCATGATGTCTTTTGTTTTCTGTTCAAAGTATACGTTAGGCAGAATTAGACGAGATGATGCCTCCATAGAAGACATCATCCTATCCAATTCTGCCTTACGAATCATCAAATTTGGGTGACAGCAGGGATCCAGGCTGCCGAGATCAGCTTTCTATGTGGGGTAGCGGGAGTTACATCGATGGATAAAATAATAAGTGCCGACTTAAGGCACACACTCAGCGTGGAGCCCCTACTCTTAAATATTGAAAAATCACAAATGAGGTTTCTTGGACATGTACTCAGAATGCCAGAGGAACGAAGTGCCCAGAAAGAAGAATCCTCTTGCCAACCCCGGAAGGAATACGGCCGATGAGTCACTCTTAATTAGGCTGGGAGAAGTAACATAAAATGTGTATGAAAACAGAATGGGTCTGGACTGGTTGACTCATGCGGAAGCAGCGCAAGACAGGGGAATATGGAAGCACCTCTTTTAATTGGGCCCCCCTCTCTACTTGGACAAGGGGACGAAGATTATGATGATGATGGAAGAAGACAGAACATAGTTTATGTTTTCCATACATTTAAAAGATCATCTCGAATATTTTTTCGAGTAAAATACATACGTTACGGGGGTGGTACGATACATGTGCCAAATATATAAAACGCATTTTTAAATGTACGATTCGCTGACTTTCTGTTATTAATGTACTTTTAATAATAATGTCGGCCCTCTGGTGAAATTTCTTATCTGCAAGTGACAACTTTTCTCAAAAGCAAAAAATACTTGAATATCAAATGTTAAATCTCTTTTGCGTCTACCCTTCTCAAACAAAGGTTCATGTGGAAGTCACTTTATGTGTGTTTCACATTCTGACAAAAGATTTCGAGTGATTTCGAACTGACATTTGCAGCATAATTATTCCTTTTGTATGTTACTTGTGTCGTCTTTTATTATAAAAACAGCTTAATAAAAATTAAACCTAGATATAATTAAACACAATTAGAAAGCAGTGGAATCGCTTCGTGACCAACGTTGACTGCTGCGCAGCCACGGTCCAATATTTCAGTAAAAAATATTTTTGATTTTTTGTCAAAACCATCGTCGTTCCGTAAGCTAGGAGGATCGATGGTCCAAAAACTTGGCGAGATATTTCCATCTTTCACTGTCTTGCGCCGCTACGGTAGTTGTTTTATTTAGGATCCAGTAAAGTATGGAGCGTGTGATGAATCACCTGTTTCTATAGATTTTTTTTTTTATTATATTATTTTTATTTTGAACTCTAAGATGATTTAAATGCTACGCGGGGAAAAATTGAGCTAAACTGGCCGTAGTATTGGAGCTACAAAAATTTGGGAATGATGAAACGCTAGTATTGGGAGGGAGTTAGTAGCGATTGATCGGATATAGGTTACGAGCAGTTAATATTCAATTCTTATAAAACATATTAATCTTGTGGTAAAGCCGCGTTTGGTACAAATGGTTGACGATCGGCGCGGTCCGAGCGGTCCACATGTGCGTCCCAAAAAAAAATACTGAACACGGCTTTCGTAGATTTGGGTCGCGATTATTGCGTTTAGGGCCGTTAAAAAACCGATTAACGTCTACTCTAAGGTGACGATGATATTGACAGTTCCACGAGGTTTCTGAATTAATTACTTTTTTGCTCGGGTTTTGAAATCGTTTGAGAGCCGTATATCTTCATCTCGAGTGGATCCCCGTGCAACAGAGAGGCAGAATATTGAGCAAAACTAAGGAATGCAGGTCTAATCGGGGGATCGCGAGAGGAAAACGCCCATAAATAATTTGTAATAACACGGATTAAAACGTATACGATATACCAGAGGGGTGACCTTAACTGAGCGGATCATGATTTATTTTCGTTTCGCGGGAATCGGATAACGTAGGCAGATAGAAAAGTTAACTATAATTCTATTATATTTATCTGTAGACTAACGCTCTTCAGGCTTTTACAACAGAAAGGTAATTGTGCAATGACGGTATATACGGTTAGGAAAGAGATAACGATAACGTGTAAGCATATTAATGGCACGACAAGAAAATAATATACTCGAATATAGATACAATATATTAACTATGTAATCACTACAAACCTGCCCTACGTTAGCGTAGTTTCAGCAGGACGGGTAACGTGTATACGATTGGCTATTCTAGCTCAGATTGTCGCCAGGTTTGCTAGTAATTAACCACAAAACATATTGGAACAATTGTAATTCACTCATTCAATTCAATTCAATTTATTTCACGATAATATGTACATGACAAACAAAATGTTTAAGGCATACATATTAGGAAGTATATATCAAAAATGAAAATATTTAATAAATTAAAATAACATAAAATCTGGTCAAAGGTGTAGGAGAATCCCGCTTCGGAAAACCCCCTCAGACACATGGAATATATCAATACCCAAAGCAATTTTGTTCAGCATAGCTGTGGCTCTTCCAACAGGCATAACCATCGG
>JADDOH010012831.1:0-75518 GCA_016648135.1 Agrypnia vestita
CCAATTGATTTATTTGAAACAATATACATAATAATGTCTTTGCAAACTAAACACACCCATTTAAAATTTTTAACTAAACTAAACTTTTTAAACACATTATTTAAAGATAACAATATATATATATATATATATCTTCGGGATTGTGGCTGTGGGAGACAAATTAAATACTTAAAGTTTTAAATTATAGTTTTATTTAGTCACCAAAGTCACAAACATAATAAGAGCAGTATTATGTAATTCGTACTAATTGTCACCAATAATTTGTCTGTGGAACGCGTTGCACTCGTCTTTCTAGAATATTCGCACGTCTGTGATCATCACACTTACCCACTTTCAAACGCTCGGTAGGTGCTCTCGTAACGTATTGCGCCTGCCGCTTATAATTCTGTTTCGCTCGATTATCTCTCTCTGATTTCGCTTCTGTCAAAACGACAACTGAATCGCCGCGCGTTTTGAGCGCAATTTATAACCGCTCGAGTTCTAGAAACTTCTGGCATGTTTTGGTGCATTTGGGTTTTTTCCAGAATCATGCAGTCCGCTCGGGAACGGTTATGTGCCATTCTCCTCGATTTTTAGAATCGCGTGATAATAATTTAGACGCATTTAAGGACAAAGAGTATATACTTGATGGTATCTATGGGACGAAAAACGTCTTAGAGGACACTGAGTTAAGATGGACAGACAGAAATAGTGAAAATATCATGCTTTAAAGATACATTCGATTCTGCCAGAATTTGAACTTGGAATCTTATGATCTGTAGCCAGCCGTGTTATCCGTTGGAGCAATGAACACCATGGATGACGCGGCAAATATTTTGGTGATCGTATTTGAAAAAATAATGTAAATCCGAATGACAGTGTCCTTTGACTATTTGAATTTACTCAAAGGTGAAAAAGGTTCACTCGCTATAGGCCTTCGTCCAGAAGTAGATCGACAAATGAAAACGATCTTGATTTTCTTATTTATTTAATGAAATTTACAGTACATAAAGCTTGTATATTATCAGTTTTGTCTACGTATGAAAAGTTAGTTTCCTGAAAGCTGGTATAAAAATGAGAATGGAGAATTAAACTATCAAATATAATAATGTCGTTGTCTGTCCGTCCGTCTGCCTGTCTGTCTGTCTTCGTAACTTCGTGTAATGTTCGTAATTTTGTTCAAATTCATGGCAAAAAAAACGGAATCAAACGGCCGGAGATGGGACTTGAACCCCGGGCCAGCAAATCCGAAGGCGGCAACGATGTTGCTACCGCCGAGCCCGCATTACCCGTCAAAAATACAGTACATATGGGATTTAGCGAAGACGCGACCCGTTCCAAGTTCCGCCCAGCACAATCGCCAGGGTTTAAAATTGCCATTAACTGCCGGCAGGGGAAATATTTAAAAAAATGTTAAAATATTTTGATAAAAGTTGTTATTACTATTTCATGGGTGTCGGCTATAAATAATTATTCTTTGGGAACCGGCATGTAAAAGTACTATCGTACGGGTTACAGCTAGTTTAAATAATAAATATTGTAACAACGAAGTGGCAATAGAGATTATGTACAGAATCCCTGGTGATTCGTCAATCACGACAGAAACTCTAGAACCTTTCACAACATTCTGGAACACACTACCGCACTCTGGAATTAGCTACAAAAATCGAAAAAACACCCGGAAAAGTCTAGATTAATTACTAGAATAATCTAGAAGGTTCTATAATATAGTTTTTGGGTATAAATACGAAACTCCTTTTCACTTCATTTGCCCTTTTTTGCTCAATTGTTATTTTATATAATGTTATTATCACTTTATTTTATTTTAATTTTAATTTTTTAACAAACAGACCGTCAACAGCTCATTAATGACCCTAATAGATGGTCCCAGAGTGACATTAAAGTACAAAGTATAAATATTTTGTGATCATTTGAATATGATATAGTTACACAATACACTTTTTGCGATTAATTAATTAATTTATACCTAATACTCATTTTTTTTACTTCATTTCAATCTACATAACTTCAATGTACATTCTTTTTTCATTTTAATCATTTATTGAATGTTTTTCTTTGTGTAGTTCTTTATCTAATTGTTTTTTTGTTATTTTTCATGAGGTTTATTTTTATTTATTTTTTTAATTTATTTTTTTATTTATTTAAAAATCCTTGTTTACAAATAAGTATATTTGTATAATGTAATTAATAATATAATAATAATGTAGTAACAATAAAGTAAACAAAATGTATAAATATAATACAAATTTATATTTATACATTTTGTTATTTATAGATTTGTTATTATTTTTTTATTAGTTTTATTATTTTATTAGTTTTACCAGCTTCGAGGAAACTTCACCGGTAATACGAAATGATTTTTTTAGATATTATTCAAGTTTTTATTACATTGTACTGTATGTTTCCAAAATAAAATAAAAGGAAAAAAAATTACGCCACGGCGCAAGAAGAGTTGTCGTGTTTTGACAGTTCGTTCGATGCGAAGTCGGCTGCGGACCGCAAGGCCGGGTTGGGCAGTCGTGAGATAATCGAAGCGATAAATAAAGCGAAATAATCTAGCGAAGTACCTGATTGGCGAAATGAACCAGGTGCGAGAATTGAATATTCTATGAGCGATAAGTACGTGTTACCCAGCGATAATAACGAGTTCACCATATACGAGTGATATATTGCGAAATAGTGTAAATTATAGAATAGCGTTGTGTTTAATTCGTGTTAAGTGAGTTTATACATTGAATAATTAATTAATCGTTAATTAATAAATCGCTAGTTAATTTCACATGTTTTCATTCATTCCTACCTAGCCACGACTAGTGACAATATATTCGTAGGTATATCAAAGTACATTCATTAAAAATTCTTTAAAATCTGGATCTCAATGTGCATTAAAATGCTGTTATCGCGAACACAGTCAACAAGATTAAATCATCTATTGCAGTGATTATGCAGTAGGTATTACAACGCGTGCACCGTTTTTACATCTAACTATCATTGAGTACGCTGATAAAAAATGCTAACAAAGGATATTACTTCTACAGTGCAGTACCAAAGTAAACAGTGTGCTGATATTTAGCTACGCGTACAAGAGCACAAAGCTAACAGAGAAGATAAGAGACGGTCAACAGGTGTTATGCTATTACGAGGAAGGAGCATCGTGCCACGGTGGCATTCCCCACTATAGGTCGACCACATCAAAAGACCATTCCCTAGCTTTTTACGGTAAGAAGAAAGCGGGGAGAAGTTGCCTGGCAAGCCCGTATTACAAGCCTCAATATGATAATCCAAATAAATGTATATTTTTTAGTTTAAAAAAGGTTACTTACTTACTAGAAAAACTTATTTTGTGTTCATTTATTGCGGTCTAGCTATAACTAATGTACTTGTAGAGTAGAAGCCTTATGTTATAGTATCAAACCTGAAATACTTTCTGTACACTAAAGTAGGTAAGAAACTTAGGATATTATGACATTTTAGTTCGAGAGATTTTCGCAGATAACAAGTAATATTCTTTTTAGATTTGTTATTTTTAAATAAATTTTTATTAATCAATTAGAAAAGGCATACAGAAAAATCGAATTAACGAAAAAGTTACTGGTACCGGGATTCGAACCAAGGGACCTCCATTATCCGGGAATGGCGCCGGGAATTTCGCCACGGCAGTCTGGTAAGTTAACGAAAAATTTTCGACCTTATATGTAGTCTCTTTTTATTTTATTAACATTTTTATTCCATTTTTAAAGCAAAATTTTTCGTTAACTTACCAGACTGCCGTGGCGAGATTGAACACCGCGCAATCCCCGGATAGAATGGAAGTCCATTGGTTCGAATCCCTGTAGCAGTTAAAATATTTTTTCGTTAATTTGATTTTTCTGTATGTTTTTTCTAGTTGATTAATACAATTTTGTTTAAAATTGACAGAACTTCGTTCTGAAATTGCAGCTTCACAATAATAATGTGTTTTATTTAATGTTATTTTTACGTTTTACTTGCACATTTTTTTTGTAGCTTTATTACCTGTTATCTGCCAAAATCCCCCGACCTCAAATGTCATATTATCCAAACCGTCTTACCTACTTACATGACCAAACCATCTAAGTGACCTTTTTATAATTCTATTTACTAGACTAAGATTAACTGTCGAACTACTATGCTACTCGTAAGATCATTATTGCCCATTTTGTTCATTATTTACCACACTTCGCATTTTGAATTAAAAACGTAATAAATTTGACTTTTTTTTCCAGAAAATGTATATTTTTATTATTAATTTATACCAAAAGTTATACAACAGATTACATATTTTTAACTTCTTTAATAAGAGAAAAATGATTTTATGTTGAGATTAATATAATTAATAGAATATGCTTTGTTTTCACCACATATTTGTAGAAAATATAAGGAATTACAAATCTCGTCTATAAATTATACTGGATTACAGTCGGATAAATTAGAAATTTTGGAAATAAGCAAGTGTTAGTAATAAATTGAAAATTATAAATAATAATTTTATAAATAGTTATCTTTTAATTTTGTTATCATATTAGTACTTAATTATAATATTTATTCATCTTCCTTATATTTATTTTTTATTTTTTCTGTTTTTACTTCGATTTTTAATTTTTTAGCATAATATGTGGTATCATGATGATGGGATCATTGGCTTCGAAACTTTCTTCAAGAAGTAAGTGGTAAAACAAAGTATATTCTCATTAATTACACATTTTTTTAACTTACTGGATTTTTCCAGTACACTGAAAATGAATTTAACGGTCCCGGCATTTCTAATAATCGAATAAAATGATAAACCTTGTAAAAAATAAAAAATGAATTTCTTACAAGGTTTTTATTTTATTTGAGTGTGTTGATGAGATTGATTTTATTATAATCGATATAAGTTACTGCAATAAAAGTTAAACTTTTTGCAAAAAAATAAGTCAGTAATATTTAAAAAAAAAATGCAAACGCAAAATAATGAAACATATTATTCAGTCTGCTAAGTTAACATTAGTCCTGTATAGGTCTTAATAAAAAAAACAAATCAAGATTATTACTTTTGATATACATGAACAATAAAAGCCTACATTTTCCTAAAAAACTAATCAATCAATCAAAAGGTTAATTAGCATTTAACTGAAACCCTCCCTGGTCTGGCATCTGTCCACAGATGAAGCATGACTCATCTCAAAAGACGCGCAAGGAAATTTCGTGGATTGAGTTTTGATTCATCAGCTACAGATTTTTTTAAAGGTTTATCGAATTGTATGTATGAAATCAGAATTACTGTAAAGTATTTCAGAAATCTAATGCAACATGAATGAAAAATATGTATTCAGCTGGAAGTGGAATTTTTCTCTCCGTAAATAAATAATGTGACACGCGACTGCCACCACTTGTGTAAATAATTCATTGTAAAGAGTCAATGACCATTGGTGAAGGTACTAAAGAATTCTATTACTATCAGCAGAGTGTACCTGTGCAAGACCACGCTTGTAGCATGTAGCATACTTTACTTAGTGAGGCACGATCTCAGAGAGGTGAGATTTACAAATTTTCGACCATAGATGGCTATAGACAGATAAAGAACACATCGACGTCCCTACGTATGCTGTCGAATCTGCAAAAAATCTTTTTCCTTTTTACTCTCTCAAAACATTCGATTTATTCTATATTTTCAGACAAAGTTAAAAAAAAAATATATATTTTCGTTTCAAACAAATCATGTACTAAAGGAAAAGTAAACCATTTTTTAACATTATCCGATAATATAGAGTAAATCGGATCGTTTAAAATAGTAAAACGAAAATAGAATTTTTGCAGATTCGACAGTATACGTTGGGACCGTCGATATATACTAACTAATAACTATCCATTTCTCCGCAGGGGTAGGCAAGAGGATAAAATGCTATATTCTTCTATCCTGGCACACCACTTTTGCTTCAATTATATTCATACACCTTCTCATGCATGCTCTACGGTTTTTGAGACTTTTAACAGGGCCATCCTCCAATACTTGCAGTATCTGATCATGCCAGGTCTTTCGTGGACGCCCTTTATTCCTGCTGACTACAACACTTCATGTGTTTTCTTAACAATCCTTTCCTCGCTCGTACGTTTTACATGACCAAACTATTTCAGCGATCCATTCTTTATTTTGTCTACCACGCTACAGCCGGCATTACATTCACTTCTAATTTGTTCATACCCCACTCTATCGACCAAAGATTCTTCACACAAGCGCCTTAGTGACCAAATTCAGTCTACTTTCATTCCTTTTTTGCCAATTCCAGTGTACCGCTAGTCTTGCTTCCTTTTACAGATTATTATTGGCCATAATTGCATTCAGAGCGCCATTCACTTTGTTTCACGCATTCACTAGCCTTTCGATATCGCTTTCAGCATTTCCGTCTTTACTAAACATACTTTCTAAATACACAAATTCGTTCACTTGTTCTAAGCATTCAATGTTTTCAATTATTAGAAAGTATAATATTCTTCATTCACAAAGCAATGTATACACAGTTTCAGATGGTAAATCAAAATTCAAAAATAAAAATTTGTTGCAATCGATATGATCATTGATGCAACAGATAAAATAAATTTCTTGTATGATTATATATTTTGTAATATGATAATGTAACATAATATGATATTACTTAGATGACATTATGCTATACCATCATGCACGAAATGTATGGGCATGTCATGCCTGCGTTTGTGCTAAACTGAATAAAATAAAATTACATCACACTTAGTACAACTATACAACTTTAAAAAATGTGTTAATGTGTGGATGTTCTTACGGTGACCACTTAAGTCAGCTAATACAGGTCATAAGCCCTGTGGCCGCCCATAAAGACTTCCGTACATGTTTTCCATATAAATATCATATGTCTTGATGAGACTTTCATAATTTATTTTATACTCTTGGGTGGTTTGGAGGTGCTTTTGGAGCAGCTTGCTTGAAAAGCTCCAAAGACGTAGAATATTATTTGATGATTTATTATCTCGATAAAACAAGTACAGAATATATATGAGTATTATTACAATGATAGATACTCTAAGAGCCGTAGCCTCCGGCTACCCGCCGGAGGTGTGTGACAGACTGACATGCCCACATAGGATATGGGCTTCTTTTTATATGATCCGCGAACAAAGGATTCCTACTCGTCCGAGGGGTGTACGACCTGGCCCGCGTGTGCCTGGAGAATTCGTCACCTCTGCCGCTTCCCGCTGTGTCACCTGGGCGCGTGACTGCAACATTAAGATGCTAGGGCGATGGCCTCGCCGTCCTCGTGTCGCTGGTTGAACTGCTGACTAATCCGCGGCTATACAATATGTATGCGTTGATGGTCTGCTCGGGACAGTGGCTGTGTATAAGGTAACCCCCCATATACTTTTGTGTGAATGTTTCTACGTATTGGGGTCGTGGTTCAACGTCATCATCAGAATGTGTTGGCTCACCTGTAGTCGGGGATGCCGGCAGTGAAGACATAGGAGAGGCTGTTGGCCGCCCCGAAGAAGACCGGCAGGCATAGCAGCGCGTAGTTGATGAGTTGGAACCGGCCCAGCTCGCCTATCTCGTCCAGAACGGCGTCGAAGTCCATGGGAGCGCTTTTCTGTCGAGGGCATTTCAGGATTATCAATCAATCAAGCTGATAGGAAGTATTATATTACGACCTATTTTGAAAAAAACAATATTGCTGAGTATGCGGGACGTATTTATCTATGCCCAGATAATTAGTTTTTCATCTTTTGATTTTTCAAATTCCTCGTGTGGCACCATTTTATAAATGAAATAATAAACACTGTATGTATGTACGAGCTAGCTCATACAGCTTGTAAGCCCTGGGCCATCGTAAAAGAAGACTTCCATACACGTTTCTCATATTCGTAGATTCGTCTCTATGAAAATTCTATAATTTATCTTAATTTCAAGTGCGTCTCTTATGACAGGTTGTATGGTTTGGAGCTAACTATATAATGTAGCACACACGCCTTGCGCATTTTATCACAAATCCATGACGTTAAAAAATGACATACATTTTTGATGACTGTTTATATGTATGTTACATGTACACACAACGCGTTACGTGCATGTAGTTTCTCCGATCTCTTCAGTGACGTGAACATAAGTATGATAGATGGCGTTACATTGTTCAGAAGTTACAGAACAGGAAATCATTATTTTTTAAAATAGGCCATTTCAGCTTTGAATCACTCGGATGATTATCGAACACAGAACGTCGGTTTGCTAATGGTTATAAAATTATCAACACCACCACACTATAAAACACCTTATTATAACCAAAATTAAGAGAAATAGTTTGACATTTTAATTTTTCTTTCTTTTGTAACAATTTTTATATTATTTACATGAGTTGTTATTTATTTTACTTTTTTTTCTAATTTTTTTTCTCTTTTGGTTAATATTTAAATTGGTACCTACTTATATTTTATATAACGTTAATTTTGTCTTTCTTTTATTTACTTTCTCTTATGTTGTTGTCTTCTCTACTTGGTTATTAAATTTTGATAAATATTTTTTTGTATACTTCATCTTTTATTTTCCTTCCGTTTTTATTTTATTTTGTTATATTCACTTTAATGTTTGCAATAGGGACCAAAAGTAATGCGTAACTTTTGGTCCCTACTGCGTGACGGTAGCCTAATTTGCTCGCCGCGTCACACGAGTGAGTTAGCTTCATCTGTGGCGCAGCGAGGAAACCATTTTAGCATTAAAATAATGCCAATATGGATGGACAAAGTGTAGGGCCGATATGAAAGTTTCTGCTCGTAGAAGGACCCTGGGTATGTGATGGGTCCCACTTTACTGACGTTTTATCTTCAAAAATGATCGCTATGGAATAAAAAAGAATCTGCCTCCATAAAAATATGACTGAATTTAAATAATTTCATAATTAAAGTGGTAAATTTTCGACATTAGATTCTTTATTATTTTGAATAATGTATTTTTGTAAATGGAAAGGTCGCATTTACACATTCCAAAGAAATCTACACTACTCAGATGAAACGCATAAATTTTGCTATAAGGAACATCTTAAATGTTTAAACAATCGTGGATTCTCCAAATTCGCCATCCATCTCATTGAAACAGATCATTTCCTTAAATAGATGCCTTAATGATTATTTTCAGCGTTTTATACGACACGGTAATTTGATCATTTTTTACGGTAATTAAGGGGTATAAAAGCAAAGGCAGCAATATCCTGCAAAGGTTTTTCCTAAATAAATTTAAAAAAACCATCGCTACTCAAGGAAATTTCTCTGGAATCTATGTAACCTGCTATAACTAAGTAAATTGCCAGCTCAATTTTCCTTTTATATGTGTGTAAATAAATATTTCAGTTTTCTATATGGAATTGCTGTGTTTGCTACCAAATAGTGGACATTGCCGCTTTTCCTATTTACATAATTGAATATTTCTGTCACTGTTATGATGTTTCAGTCATAAACCGACAACTCTCACTTTGGCACATCCTTGGAGGTTAATTAGTTTAATTGGATATTGCTACCTTTGGTTTTTACACTATAAGAATATTGCTGTCTTTGCTTTTAGTTTATTGAAAACATAATTTTGGATGGGATAGAGCTATATTTCCTATGAAATCTCCAATTCAGTATATTCTTCATTTGTAATCCTCGATGACTGCATTCAAAACATTTTTAATTTCTTTTGGATATTTATTTTTCTTTTTTATAATTGCATAACAGATTGCTCCATTTACTATGCAAGTTATGACGTGAAGTGAGTACCTATATGGTGGCGATCTTCTGTTGGATGCTTTCAATGCTATCATTAAATACATGGACATGATCACTCAATTCATTTAGAATTGCACACTACGCGTTAAGGTGTGCTTATTCATTACATCAGTATTGAATTATTCTTAACATGCCTACATTTTTCTGCTAACTAATTAAGTCTCTTTTTCTCGTGTTTAATTTTTTTTTATTCTTTCTGTTGTATTATTCTATACATGCCTAAGTTTTTCTGCTAATAATTTAGTCTCTTTTTCTTTTTGTAGATTTTGTTTAAATTTTTTTTTGTAGGTTTTAATTTCATTTAAACAAAATTAAATTTAAACAAAATCTACAGAGAGAAATTTAAATAAAAATTTGTTTAAATTTCTCTCTGTAGATTTTGTTTAAATTTTTATTCTTTCTTGTTATATTATTCTTAACATGCCAAAGTTTATTTCATAACATATTTATCATTATTGACACATTTCTAAAAGTGGAGACCTATAATTGGCCATTTATATTATATTAATGTTTTCTATGCTTCTTTGTTGTTCTGTTGGTTTTCCGTGAATATTAAATAAAAAAATTGAATAAATAAATATTACTTGGTATAAACAGGGCATAATTCTCTATCAAGTTCGGAGTGTCAATTACATTGCTGCCTTTGTTCTTCTTCTCAATTCTTATATTCGTTTTGGATCTAAATTTTTAAATTTACGAGTAACTATGCTTCCTCGAACTTCCTTCAAGGGACGGTTATTTCATATAACATTTAAATTCAGTTTAAAAATTGATATAAAACACACATTGCTGACCACGTGTTTCAAGATGCTCATCTTGTTGATTGACTGCCCAAGGCAAATTTTCAAGCAACGATTACAAAGAGATTTGTAAAAAAAAACTTGTACAAAAATACCGCGCATTCAAGACGGACGCGTCTGCACTGACATGGTTAATATTAGAAGACCGAATCACTTTTTATACAGGGTTATTTGGAAAATATTAATAACCTCGCAAGAATATATTCCTGCCTTGATTTTTGAGTCGAAAATGTTCAAGCAGCCATGACTAAATATCAATAGTTATGGAGTTATGCAATATCAATTTATGACTTATTTTTTACAAAACGTTGAACGATTATTACGGTAACTTATATCGATTACGGAAAATTCATTCGTTTCAGTACAATTTAAATAAAATGATAAAAACCGTGCAGAAATTCCAATTAGAATATTTTCCAATTGGAATTTAAAATTTTATTTTTTTATTTGACTTGTATTAAAGATAAACAATTTTTCATACTCGATATAAACTACTGTAATGATAGTGCAACGTTTTGTAAAAAATAAGTTAGAGTTATTGAAATAAAATGCAAACTTTAATGTCGCTTACCTCCATGCCTACTGATCATGATTCATAATCAAGGCAGAAATATAGCCCTGCGAGGTTATAAATGTTTTTCAAATAACCCTGTATAATGATAAATGTATACAGATACGTATATTCTGTAATTTGATCATTCATATTATAATATGACCAAATACCTTTTAATAGAGAATTCAAGGCTAACGTCTTCCCGACTTGTGGTCTGACAAGACGGATGGAATCACGGAATCACGGATGGAAAAAGTTAAGCAAAACTATGAGGAATAGAATGCACTTACAGAATATTCATTAATTATTTTAATTTCTAAACATAAAGTAGTGATTTTTAAAATTCGTAGCTAAAAATGATAGCGTAAAAGAAAAATAACCCAATTTAATCGAAAAATAAAGTAGTAAAAAGAGAAGATAAGTTAAAAGCTAATCTAAATACAATAATTTCATTGTGTGGCTGTCCATCTGTCGATCCGTGAATTCGTAACTTGTTGGAATTAAAACTTTGGATTATTAGAGTGTGACAATTGTGCGGTCACGCAATGGTCTCTATTTCAGAGATGGGTCGTTCATGAACTAACTGTTTTATTAGAACAGTTCACTTTACTGAACGAACGAACGGTACAGTTCACATAAGAGAACTACTCGTTCACTAGAAATGGGATCCGAAAGGTCGTATAGACACGGCAGAATATTACACAAAACTAACCAGAAAAGTTTTTATTATATAACAAACATAAAACAATAAAGATAACTTGTTAGATACAAACTTAAAACAAAACAGTTTTACGTGATAACGTTTTGGCGGGTTAGTGTGTTAGTATTTGGGAGATGATGCACACCCGTGTGAGTGTCGCGTGGTATGTGTGAGATGAATCAGCAGAGGCAAGATGATTATATACAGGGCGCAAATAATACTCATGGTTAACTGTGATATTTATTCGTATCAATTTACAGATATGCTGTTGAATACAGAGTTCTTGTACCTATAGACTTCCGGGACCGGGACCGAGACCTGATTGTTGGATGCCGGCTCGGTGTGTGCGGCTAGAGTCGCGACGGCTCTGAACCGCCACAACGTGTATGGTAATTCTTGGAGGATATAACGCCCCGTGGACCATAAGGTGCACCACATTTCGAAAGCATTTCCTTCCTTCTCAATGTAGATTCAGTAGACGCATTTTGACATTTTGAATGGACCGATTAGAATTCTTGCATATCTTCGTGAGACTGATTTTACTATTCGAAGGAGATACTCAAAAATAATTATTAAGGTGTTATTTTACATTTTTCGCCTTTTTTTGTTGCGTGCAAGGAAAATTTGTAGATTTTTAAAAATTTATCAAACAAAAATAGTATTTTATCTGGAGCATTGTGTAGTTGAGATGTTTGCATATTTCTTAAGCAAATATGTGACGTTGATCATATAAATTGGTATCTGTTGACCGTGCAAATACAAATGGACCAAAAATTGCGCAAATTATATTTTGTGAAGATATAAAAGTTACGTATTCCTAGAATCTTTTTTATTTTCTTTATTTTACTGGAAAGAAATTCTTAATACATATTCACTTGTAATGGTATATCATGATTGATGAAGACCCCTTCTCGAGACAAAAATACAGTAAACAATTACTGTATTTTTGTCTCGAGAAGGGGAGTAGGGGAGAAGAACACAAGTTCTTAAAAATATTTGAATATACAAAAAAACCCACAAAAAAATATTGTGAGTATAAATCTTTCTTATTTGAATTATCATACAGAAGAGATGTCAGCGACAAAGTGTTCCTATTTAAAATTATCAAAAGTATGTTGGACTGCCCTGAACTGATCCAGATGGTCTCTTATAATATATCGAAACAAACGAGACATCATGAAATGTTCTTTGTAGGGACCCACAGGAACAACTATGCATTAAATTCATCGTTAACACGCATGCATCGGCTTGGAAACAAATTTTCGGAATTCGTAGACATTTTACCATAAACATTAATAGGCATAGATCTTTGCTTCTTAGCTTTAGTAGAATGTTTTTTTTTCAATTGATGTAAGTATTTACTAATTTCATGGCCGAATTTTGAACCTTGGATATTTTAAATAATTGTTTTACAAGATAAATCCCAGCTTTTTATACTGTATCTTAAAACCGATTCCACTAAAGATTGGTAAACGGTTTTCATGATCTGTATCGTTTATTAATTTTGTACGTACATGCCAATACCAATCTCAATCTATTACATATCTTGTTTATCTGGATATCTCATTTAAAAAAAGTATTAATAGTAATATATATTCAATTAGTGGTTAAATTTTTTCAAGAACTTGCAAGAAGAAAGCGAGCGGACAGCAGGTTGGACCACAATAATGACGTCAAAAGATGGAGAGCGTTTTTTACTGACTGATCATTTTTGAATTCAAGATTAAAGTAAGAAAAATTGTACTCATAGAATAAAGTTTTGTCGGATATTGTGATGTCTTTCAATTACCAAGTAGATATTGCAATTTAAAAAAATTAAACCAAATATATATATACATTATATGAGATCCACCATATTACTGCTTTTGCGTTGCTTTCTGGTGTAAGCAAATTCACATTTTTATGTATTTTTTATATAAAAAAATATGATTCTCTATGTAACAATGTGCATCCAAGATTCTACGCTGCGCAAGATGGGGGTGTTCTCACAACCTTAAGCCGCGACCAAAATATATACAGTGACCGAAATATAAATAGTCCTTTTTTATAGCTAATAAACTAAAAAAAACGTTTTTTCGTATTTTTAACAATTATTTTTTGCCTCTTTTTTACAAATTTTAGTGAAATACTTAACGTAATATTGATTCTTATTATTTTATCTTTCAAATGAGACCTTTTCGATATTTATAGGACCTCTACATGGGTAGATAGATACCAATTAGTAGATCGACACGCGCGCCCATGTTTGGGTAACATAAAAATAGAAATGGCTGCCATTTCATTATGGCTGGAGAAAAATGACATAAGTATAGGGGGTGTTTTGTCGAGGAAATTGATCATATTTTATGCTATTAAAAGCTCCAATAATGATCACCGGACAGTATAATTCTCTGTATAACTTTCTATATAATTCAATACTCAAAATCAAAGTTCATTTTTCAAAAACGTTTACACATTTTCCAAAAATTGTGTCTTTAAAAGAACAAAAATTTTAACATAAAAGAAAAAAAAACTTGCAAAAATACGTCGTTTATGACTATTTAATTTTAAGTAATTAATTAGCAAAACTACTATTCTTTTGTAGGAATTAAATATTTTAATCTTCTACCTTGGTACTAAATTAGAAAAATATTCAGAATTCAAAATCTTTCAAAAGTGAATTTAAAAAAATACATTAAATGAACTTCCATTAATATCCTGAATTAATTGATTAATTTTATAGTTACGTAGTATTTTGTTCAATATTTATATTATTTTGTTCTCACTATATTGAAAGCTGCTCATCTCGGCACAGTTTCTTCCTAGTGAGATGAGCGGTTCTTTTTCCTACCGGCATGTATCAGGATAAATAAATTTAAAAAATTAAACTCCATTAATGTATTTAATTTATTTTAATTCATAACTTATTCAGTTTATCTATTACTGTATATTCCATTATTACTTCACATAAATTTTTACAGTACATATATTTTATTTACTTAAATTAAATATTTAATTACATATTATCCTGAAAGCGAACTCTCTCTTAACACGAGCAGTTCTGTTTTCTTAGAACTTGGCGTGCGAGGGAGGTCGCCCCTGTCGCGAAACCAGGTTGCCAGGTTGTAAATTTAATACAAAATACATAATGTACTGAATGTCCGGTGACCAGTGTCAATATAAATTTGGTCGGGTAACAGCGCGCTCCGCGGCGGCCGCTCATCTGTCAAACTATCAGACGGTAATATCGGTCCATTATTTGCTTTTTCAGCTTCGCAAAACTTTAATAGTTCATTGGCAATTGTTCTTGCACCACCCCGGACTGTTTTGGTTGTTTTGGACATAATAATTCGGTGTATATTGGTAATCAAGACGTCACAGCTCCCAAGCACATACAAAATTGTAATGAATGACAGGGCGAGGGGTTACCGCCGGGTGCGGGCGGGGCGGGTTTTAGTTCCGATCCTGCCGCACGCCGAGTTATGTTGGGCAGGCAATAGAGAGGTAACACGAAAAATATTCGAGTGTTACAACTATTAATATATTTCACGTATTTCACATATTTCAAATATCACACCGTAATTTACTTAAAATAAATAAAAATTAAATAAATTCTATATATAATTAGTTTTAGAGCTACTGATGAGTAGTGATCTTCAAGACCATTATTTTAACCGGTTACACAATAACCGTTACCTAAGGTTTGTCTATACTCTACACTAACATATAAATAGGTAAAGTTTGTAAGTTTGGATATAGGAGGTAATCTCCGAATACTCATCCGATTTCAAAAATTCTTTCACCAATATTTAGAATGGACTTTCAGGGTGGAAGTAGGGTATTTATTATCCCGTTTAAATAAAAGAGCTTTTCTTGATGACCTATTTTACAACTAAAATCGATGAAAAAATGTTCTAGCGATGCGTTTTTTACGAACGCTGCCTTAACGGTAAGATATATTTAAATACTTTCTAAAGAGAAGTTGTACAACAGTTTTTTAAAAAAGTCCGCGACGACATATATCTATATGTTAAGATTAATACACACATTGATAAAATATGACTGATAGTGATTGGTAATTGTTGTATCGATGGTTGCTCGTCAAATTGCGAAAAAATACCACTATTGAGTTTTAATATCTCTTCTTCACATTGAATACCTGTCTGTCGACATACACTTTATTTTTTACATAACATATATTTTATACATAACATAATCCATTAGATCATAACACTTTATAATACCTGTCTGTCGATATAAACTTTATTTTATACTTAACATAATCCTTTGAATCTTCCACACCATTGACATAATCTAAAATGTCGAAAGAATCTCAAATGCTCCCTTTCAAAATTGGTCCCACTCGTACAATTCATTGAACAGTTTCAGAGCTTTTGTCTCTGAAATATTTCGCCTTTACATTTGAGTATTTTTCAACGCTTGTTATGTCTATCACGTCCAAAAACTGGCCTTCGAAGATTTATGTATCCATACAACTACAAAATATCGAGTGTAATGATTGGATACACTTTTTGCTTCTATTTTCCTTTGTTTTTCTTTTTAACTGAGGAAAGGTACGTGGTTTGAAACTAGGATTTGATAAATTTACATAGATATGTCGGTGTTGTGTACCATAAGTAATGGCAGAACAGAACAGCAGTTTATTATCTTATTTAACCTTTCCTGCCCGGTGCTGTCAACTGAGTTGAATGTGAATATCTCTGAAAAATATTTAATACAGAGTTCATATATTAATTATCCTGCCGTAATATATTAGTATTCAATAAATAATTACAATAGGGTGTAACAGAGCTAGTCCACAATACTTTACAGGTGGATTCCTGCCTTGATTATGAATCGAAAGTTTTCAAGACTTTAATAATAACCTAATTAATATCAGTAGTCATGGAGTTATACATTATTTCTGGCTTATTTTTTCAAAACGTTGGACTATTGTTATAGTAACTTATATCTAATATGAAAAATTCGTTCTCTTTAGTACAAGTCAAATTAAATTATAAAAACCTCCCAATTTCAATTTGGAATTTTTCAGGGTTACACCCTATATATAAATTTACCAGACACAACAAAGGAATAAGTTTTTTAGAAGAAATTGACGTTAATTTGTCAATACGTGTATGTATTGAAGGGGGTAGTGGTGCGCGGAGCGCAGTGCGTGGTGCATAGTGCGTGGGCCAACGGACTCGGCGGATTGTAGATCTTCGCTCTTTAGTCGCAGCTATGCAGTTACGCGTTTTTATGCTGTGGTTCGTCATTACCAATGTTTTTTCTCATTTTTCTCTTTGTTTAATTTCATTTTTAGAACTTTTAGATAATAATTTAAGAGTAGCTTGTTAGTGTAATGGTTATGACGCTCGCTTAGTGATCTGGTGGTAGACGGTTCGAGCCCTATTCCAGGACAACAGCAAGTTAATCCTATTTTCATGCTACAAGTATTTAGATTAGCATGAAAATAGTAAGAATATTGGTGCGACATGTATTCCGTGTTCCCATCTCTATTTTTTTCAAAAAATATATATATTAACTTCTTCACAATTATTTCAATGATTACTACTATAAGCAAAAATGTAAATCATTCATATTTTTCGCCTTCTCTATCTCTTTAAAAATCTAAAAAACTCAACATGTACATACTGAAAGCACCGAAACGCGCGTTTCAATTTTAGCACCGCGTGGGAAAGGTAAAACTGATAGCTATATCAGAAAGAAGAAGAAGACAAATTCGAACCATGTCCATGGATGAGATTTTCTACTCGAGACAATCCCCGTGGATTTTTGAGACTGCTGTATACTCTAATTGAGATTCTTTGGAGACAACTGTTGACATTTGAAGTCTTCGCGCAGACATAATGTCTCAGAGATTTTCAGTCTCGTTGTACGTCAAATTTCGGTCCATTAACCTGCGATGTTTCGTTCGTCAATAGGGTGAATTTGAATATTGCTAGCAGCAGCTAAAACGAAGGTTCAAGAAAGAGAAAAGTGCAATGTTATGAAAGCATTTTGTAATTAATATGGAATACACTATTGTACTATGTTTTAAGACATTAAAAATGTGTACCGCATATCTTTAAAATATATTCAGTAAACGTACGGCATAAATAATTGTGACTACTACTTTTGTTCTAAAACTGTTCTGTTCGTTTGAACACTCACAGATTAAGATACACCTACTCATTCATGCATAACAAAGATTTCAAGCCCATTTTGTAATTGTCGCGATTATTGAACTTGTTCAGCGATTTCGGTCTCTTCTGGGGCCTGGGCGCCAGGCGGTAGCTACGCCACTGCGTACATATAAAAGAGTCGATCACAAAAAGATGGAAAGTGGAAAAGAAAAAGAAGAGAAGAAAATAATTATTATAATATAATACAGGGTGTAACGGAGCTAGTCCACAAAACTTTACAGGGAGATTCCTGCCTACATTTCAGTCGAGTCAAAAATGTTCAAACAACAATGTCCTAATATTAATAGTTATGGAGATAAGCGACTTCGAAGTTTGCACCTTTTTTTTCAATATTTCTGAATTATCTTCCACCACACGTTGGACTAGTATTAAAGTAAGTTATATACAATACTAAAAATTCACCAGTTAAATTCAATAGCACTAGCAGTTCGGCTGTCGCCGGTTGCTTAACTGCTAGGCCCTGTGGGCGGCTGTACTCTGCGATCAACTATTGCCTGCCCAACATAACTTGGCTTGCGGCAAGATTGGGACTAAAACCCGCCCCGCCCGCACCCGGCGGTAACCCCTCGCCCTGTCATTCAGTACAATTTTGTATGTGCTCGGGAGCTGTGACATCTTGATTACCAATATACACTGAATTATTATGTCCAAAACAACCAAAACAGTCTGGGGTGGTGCAAGAACAATTGCCGATGAAGTATTAAAGTTTTGCGAAGCTGAAAAAACAAATAATGGACCGATATTACCGTCTGACAGTTTGACAGATGGAGCGGCCGCCGCAGATCGCGCTGTTACCCGACCAAATTTATAATGAAGACTCTGACACTGGTCACTGGTCACCGGACATTCAGTACATTATGTGTTGTGTAATAAATTTACAACCTGGCAACTTCTGTTTTGCGACAGGGGCGCCCTCCCTCGCACGCCAAGTTATGGTGGTGGCACCCATTGCCTGCTGCTTTTCGTACGATTTGGTTATTTTTTGAAACTGGTAATGGCAAAACCACGCACTGCATACTGCGTTTTTGAAACAATCATAATACAGATGATCCGTCGCCATGGATACTTTCGAATTATATATATATAATTTCAAATCGTTTTAATTCTAACTTAAAAATTAAACGTCAAAAAATTTACTGCCCACAGAAAAAATAAAATTGACATAAGAAAATAAAAATATCGATGTATCTCGCCTTGGAGTGACTCGAATATTAAATAATCTAGGAAATATAATATTTCTACCCATTAAACAATATCTAAATGTAAATATTTTCATTTCTTAAAGAAACACACGATTAGATTAATTTTTGAAGCAGGCAATGGGAAAAAACGCATTACTCGATGCGTCTTAAGCACAATCATAATATTGATTCATTTAATGCCAGTCAAAGAATATTTATTATATTGATTTATTACAAAAAATATACTTATTATAAATATACAATGAGCTGTAAACTAAATATAAAAAATACGTAACAACGCATGTAACACTATATACAAGAATAGATTTATACAAGCCCAAATAAAAATGATTACGAATTTCGGGAATGGCAATACAATAATTAAAAACTTTGCATAATTTTTTAAGGTTAAAAACATTTTATTAAAAGCGAATGAATTTTTAAAATTCGTTATAAATTACTTTCACGGTGGTACAACGTTTTACACAAAACAAGTCAGAAATATTGAAGCAAAAAACGCAAACTTTGATATCGCTTTCTTATCGCTTATCTCCGTAACTTTCGACATTTCACCCAAAGTGTGAAGAATACTTTCTATTCAAAATTGAATAAACAAGACTCCCTGAAGTTTTTGCTCCTAGCTGCGAGACACCACAATATACATGGGACCAACTTATTCCAAAAAGGAGTTATTTAACTTTTTTTCAAATTAAGCGCTACTAAACCTTAAATTCCAACCATGTGCCCCTGTATACACTACATTGTTAGTTAGTACAACCGTGCTTAGATACTGATGAAAACTTACCTTTTTACGCTTGTTAATTTTTCTGTACTTATATCGATAGCTTTTGCCGTTTCTCATCATTTTTCAAAATCGTAGTCCTCATCTGAAAACCACCAGTGATTTTTATATTTGTGTAATATTATTGGTAATTTCATTTACAGTTTTATTATCCCGTAATATAAGTACCTAATACAACCATAGTGTAATAATGATTCACTATAGCCCGGTTTGAAAATTTCTAAACAAACTACACTTTAATTGAGCAAAATAATGGTAAATCTACAAAAAAAAAAATTTTTTCCCCTTACAGTCAAGTCTCTTTTGTACAGTTTATTTTTAGGTGGTTTTGAAATTGTGCGATATGACACAACTTGCTTTCAACGAGTTAGTTTTCGTAATTGAGAGCATCAAATCGAACATCAATGAACTAGATACTAGATGACAAAACACTTATTGACATAGATGAACGTCGGACTTATGCAAAATGTGAGGACAATTTAAACAATTGTGTCTTGCAAAAGAAGTAAAAGCTGAACAACCATGAGAAGTGGATCGCAATATTGAAAGTAACCTTTCAATTCGCTGAAAGATAAACAATTTAATTCGTAATAATTGTTTTAATCAGATATCGACGTTGCGATTCTAAGAGAATTTAAAACCAAATTAAATTCGGGATGCAAGAATTAACCATTTCATTCATTTTTAATTTTTGGACAAATTTGATACAACGAATATAAAATGAATTACGATAAACATGCATTTGTTAGAATTGAATTAAATGAAATGTAATTGTAATAAAGTCATTTTAATTTATTTTGTTTCGTTTTATTAGTTGAAAAACGGGAAGAATCTATTTTAGGAACCGACTTTCTTTTTTGAATGTATTTAATCTCTCGATTAGTACGGTTTCAAACCGAAACACGACAGGAAGTCCACGGACATTATATCCAACGACATAAAGACAAAAAATAAAATTTCATATTTTTTTATGAAAGAGCTTTAAATAAATTAATGATTTGTATATGGTGTCAAAATAATTGAATATATTTTTAACAAATTCTTAAAAAAATATATATGTGCCTTCAGCTATATAAGATCGGTTACATACCTATGTAAGTTCCTGGCTCCTTTGTTTCCTAAGGCAGTTACAAATTCTGCATTTTTGCGCGAAAAGTCATATTCAATATTATTATACCTACTCCAAGATAGGTCAAATGAAATAAAATGATTAAAACCGTGCATAAATTTGAACCAGATTTTTTTTCAATAATTTTATTTGACTTGTATCAAAGCGAATAAATTATTAATATTCCATATAAATAAAATTCATTATTCTCCAAGACAAGTCAGAAATATTGAAAGAAAATGCAAAGTTTGATGACGCTCATCACTTTCATTGTCGACACAAAATAATAAGTAATGTAAAGAATGTAAAGAATTTTTTTTATTCAAAATTGAATAAAGAGCACTCTTTGGCATGAGTTATGAGACATGTATAGTACAACTTGTATGAAATCAGGAATAAGTTCACTTTATTCCTCTAGAATAAACAGCGACATTTTTGTAAAAATTTCACCTCAATCAAAATAATCACTGCCGAAGATATTATAAAAAATGAACATTCAAATATTTGAATATCTCGGTTTGACGAGCGTCAGATGATTGATACCTTGTTGTTCTATATGCAAAATTCGTATCAGTGAAGAGTTCGACTTTATTCGTCAAATGCAATGTACCAATCGTACTGTCAAGCTTCACTGACACTGCGTCTGCGCTATTAATAAAATATAATATATAAAGTCTTTAAATAAACAAGCTACAATGTGCTTATTGCATTACATGTATTTTAAGAGCAATGAACTCGGCTGTATTTATAATATGTTGAGTGTATTTATTTTTACTCTTTTGGAATGTATTCGCTGTTCGCAGTTTCTACTTGAGAGAGAGAAAGAGATAAAGAAGTATATGATGCCTATGGCGGTCATCCGTCAAACTCAAAAAATAAATACGAGTCCAACACGACAATGACAACTTTGCTATAATTTTACATCAGGACGCTGTGGGAGAAGATATGAATAAGTGCATATATGAAATAATCGTTTTTCTATTAGAGTTATTACAATATTATACAATTATCGTTTTTCGTATCGTTTTTCTATTAGAGTTATTACAATATTATACAATTACTAGTGTAGCAGGCAGGGCGTCAAATCAATTTAGTGTTTACTTGCTGCCAAGACACTCAACAACAATGAAAAAAGCTTCATTAAATTTTGTAAACACTGTAAACATTTGTAACATTGAACATTGAATAAACATTTGAATTTGAGTTGAGGGGGGGGGGGTAAGGTATTTAATTTTTATTTTTTTGCATTTTATTTTTAATTTTTTAAAAGAATGTATAATATTGTGTCAAAATTGACGAAGTTATGAACATGAAGTTGAGTGATGCTCAGACTGATTTTCTATACCTGCTCGGGCATCTGGTGGACGCGCATACCTGATTGGAAGAGTTTTGAGACAAAAAGATGCTCTAGATCTTCTTGATGAATGCTCTTTGCTGTATGGAACTGGCATCGACGACGATGTGTAAGTATAAAACAACTGTCGGGTTTTATTTTGAATTTTAAATTGTGCAAAACTTTAAAGCGTTTTTCTGAAACTTGACATTTTTGAAGTCCGTGTACCTACGTCATAACTCAAAATCTACTGTACCGATCGTTTTGAAATTTTACACAGTACTTCTTCACGTAATTCACCAGGTAACGCCGTGAGTTCTTTTGTTTTTAATAATAATTAATTTTACAGTAACAAATTGGCCGATTTTTTTAGCGAAAATCGGTGTTTTGGCTTCCAAGTGCTACGAAAAAATCTTCAAGGCGTTACCTCGAGAAACATCTCCTTTGACAAGTGCATTTTGATTTTTTTGTTTCAGATGATTTTGTTTCGAGTACACCGCAAAATAACTTTTTTCGAGGCGCCTCTGGAGATTCACTGCCACTCGCTTAAATATAAATATTTTGCAATGAAAATTTTTAAAGATAACGTTAAAATAATGTATTATAATATGGAAATTAAGTCAAAAAAACTAGCACTAGGTGTATCGCTAAAAAATCTTGAAAACATGCCTTTTTTCACGGAATTAACCTTACCCCCCCCAAAATAAAATAATAGTTATATATATATATATACAGGTAGTAGCAAGAACTCTGCAGGTAGATTCCTGGCTTGATACTGAATCGAAAATGTTCAAGCAACCGTGATCTAATATCAATAGTTATGGAGATATACAATATAAAATTTTGCATTTTTTCCAATATTTCTGTTTATTTTTTGCCAAAAAAATGACTTAATATTACAGTAATTTATATCGATTATTAAAAATTCATTGGCTTCAATACAACTCAAACAAAATCTTGTAAAAATCTATTTTAAATTTTTGCAAGGTTTTTATTGTTTAATTCGACTTTTATTAAAACGAATGAATTTTCACACTCGATATAAGTTACGATTTGGCGTTAACGTTGCAGAGATTATTGACGGCGGTCAAAAAATTGGGTGAAAAACATTAATTATGTAACTCAATTCAATTTAATACCTTTCCATACAAAAATGTGATAAAAATGCTAATGAAACTACGAAAAAAGTGCTCGTCGCTGCTGCATTTTGCTAGCATTGCCAGACGATCGCCTTAAGGGTGAAGCCACATACACGGGGACACCACTGCAAACAAGTTGAACGGATGAGAACCGATTTTGTTGTTTACTGAATCAAGATGACCAAATTAGTAAACAAACACCCAAATTGGCGATTTAAAAGTGCATCTTTGTCACGTGACCGCGGCCAGAAAAAACCTAGAAGGTGATCGGTTTTTCCAAACCCTCTGTATTCTCCGCAACTCGTTCCAGCAAATTTCTGAATGGGAAACTTTTCGAAATGATACAGAAGTATATAACATTGTCAATACTTGTTTATTATCAAAACCTCAAATAAAATCAAAAGCGTGGGGTGCATTTTCTTCTTCTTCTTTCTTCGCGTCAATTATTTTTCTCCCTTTTGATAATTTTTTTTTGAAGTGTGTTTTTATTTTTTATTATTTGATAGTGAATAGGCATGACGCCAGTATTAAAGAATTAAAGGATAAGTGATTTTAGAGAAGAAAATATTTTGAAAGGATTCTAGGAGGAAAATGATCCAGTTGACGTCACGTAGACGAAATGACGACGTCACGTAGATGAAAATGCGGGCGTTTTTTAAAAATATGCAGATGAAAATGCAATTATTTGTGTAAAAACTTAGTTTATTACTGAAATAACGCTATTTTCGGTAATAGTAGACGTGGACCTACAATATAGAATATTATTTATAAAAGTAACCCCTAAAAACAAAGTTTTTATTATACTCCCTTTCTCATTTACTAGTTGAAACTTTTTTTTCGCTTAACCTACGCGTCGGGCGACGCTACGAAAGGAAGTAATAAAAAATTTCCAAAAATTCAAAATTATACTGTAATCAGGTTTCGCGTCTACCAGACGTGTTGAAATATTTTCATACAACTTAAAAGTTGTATGAAAAAACCATTCAAAATTTGAAAAATCCAAAAATTTATTATTTTTTTTAACGAAAATTTGATAGATCTTCTTGATTGTTGCCACGAGTCTGCTTGCAAAGTTTCAGCTCGATTGGATCACGGGAAAAGGGTTAAAAATCGATCCAAAGTTTTTTCGTCAGATAAGCAGATAAGACGACAAGTAGACAAGCAGACGCTACGAGTTAAAAGAAAGGGAGTAAAAATATGTCATCATGCCTATTCTTTTAGAACTACTTCGTTGTAGATTAATTAGAATGAACCATATTGGGTATTGTATTCGATTTACGCTTTTCGCTTGGCGACGTAATTACAAGCTGAAGCTAAACGCGGCGTCATTTTCGATAAAATAAGCCGATGGGGAGAAAATATTGTAAAGCCTTAATTAGGTAGACGAGGGGGAAATGGGGGTAGGAAAACTTACATTATGGAGTGTGGGCGGTGGTCTTAGAATGAATCATATATCAAGTTAATCATATATAGGCTTTATAACGGTTGTTTCAACGATTTGTTTTTTCAATAAAATTACAAAGAATTATGATAATAAACGAAATTTATTCCGTTAGAGTACATACAGGTCGTGTGCGAAATAGTAGGGGAGGGTGGGGCGTATTGTGACAGGGGCAGGTTGTGACAACGCGTTTAAAATTCTTGCCATTTGACTTAGCGTTACCCGCATAGATTCATTTTATGTGAACTCCGTAGCGTCAGTTGCTATCAAAACATTGGAGCCGTGCGGTTGATTTCATTAAAGTTAAACGATAATGTTTGATTTTGAGGCACTAAACCAACTTTTTCTGCACTAATTCCAAGTGTTCTGTTGTTTTACCAATACTAGGTGAGTTATTTTACATTTTATTTTCCAAATATTGTGTCTTTTGGCTGTATTATCAGCAATAAAGGAAAACCTTGCGGTAAATAAATGCACTTGCGTAGACATTTTAATGTAAAATGATCGTATGGGGCGAGTTGTTACAAAAATGTGGGGGCTAGTTGTGACTGTCACAACTAGCCCCTTCGAAATAATTAAAATTTTATTTTTAATGCAACGATTATTAGATGTGAAATTGTACAGTTCAATTAATATTTTTACTTCACTTTTTTATTCGTTTTCTTCAAGGATTCAAAATGGTACGAAATTACATTAAAAAAACGAAGAGGGGTGAAATTCCCGAAAGTGTTTACGAATGCACTGCTGTTGAGATAGAGGCTACAAACGTGTCTCTTCGAAAAGCCGCAGTGTCTTTTGGTGTCAATTTATGACACTAAAACGATTCAGGGATCGGAAAAAAGCCCGTCCATTTGTAAATTCTAAGGTGGGCTATTCCAACCCGGGACAAATTTTTACCCATGCGCAATAAAAAGAGCTTGGAGATTACATTGCAAAATGTAGCAAAGTTAATGTAACAAAGTTTATTATGGTTCGACCACAGCTGATGCGGCAAAGCTTGCACATGAGTATGCATGCCATAATATGATCAATATTCCCGAAAATTGGACAACACCATTAAACACCAGAACAAATCCAGCCATTACCTAAAGCTCATCCAAGAAAGAACCTACGTAATAGAACTAAAATTTAAAGCGTAATTTTAACTGACACGCCAGTAAAATATCAGTTAGAATTGGAAGATAATCTAAGAAAGGAAAAGAAAGGCGAAAAGATGCAAGAGCCACCTCTCATGGAAACTGATGACAGCGATGCAAACGAAGATGAGCAATGCATTTATTGTGCAAACCCTTATTCTAATGATATTTCGGGTGAAAGGTCGGTGAAGTGCATAAAATGCTAAAGATGGTGTCATGAACTATGTGCTGGAGTGGACAAATTCACTCAAGATTTTATTTGTGACTTTTTTTGATTGGCGAAAAATATTTTTAATCGATTACAGAATTTTCTTACCACAGTTAATAAGAGTACAAATTTTGTTTATATGTTGATAGTTAATCATAAAAACATGTTACAACTTGTACTATTAATTATTCATAATATTTGTTTTGTTAATTAAATTACTTAAAACTCAACAATATTTGACTATAAGTTCGTCACAACCTGCCCCACCCTTGTCACAACTGACCCCACGGATGGGGCAGGTTGTGACAATTCCCATATTTTGAAATACCGTATTTTGTTGCGTTGTCTTTTTGGTGACATGGTCAATAATGCTAATTTTTTATAGGTGAAGAATTGTTTGTTTCGACTAAAATGTAATAATCTTGACATTATTAAAGGTTTTTCCACAACACTTTTTTTCATAAATTAGTCACAACACGCCCCACCCTCCCCTACGTCATCCAAATTGTCAATCTTCTCCTTACAGACATTTCTTGGAGTCCTGTTTTTCTTGAAGTTTTAAACAAATTTTCGCATAGACGAGTCTCTATTTCGGCTTTAATGTTGACTTTGGGAGCGTGAAATGACTGCGGATTATTTGCAAACTTTCCTTTTGACATGCCCCGAAGAAAATGTCTAATGGCGTCAAATCGCACGATTTTAGTGGCCAATTAGTGCCGTTTCTCAAAGTTAAACAGCCAGGGAGCTTGAAGCGGAATTGTTTGACTATTTGTATGGCATATGGTACCATCGTGATGGAAGTCGAGGGCCGCTACATCCGTATTCTCCAACTCGGGCCACAAAAAATGGCTAACATGCCTCTATGGCACATTATATTGACAGAAACAACCCTTCCATTTCCAGCATCTGGGAAAATTGCACGTTTTTGCGAAGTGTATTTATGACATGTTCGTTTAATATTTAGAAAGAATTAAAATCACGATAGAGATCGAATCTTTTGTTTTCATTTAAGTGTAATAATTTCAGATGTCACAATTAACTATAAAGTGGCAGATGAAGCGGTTATTATTTTTTTTGCAAATCCTCTTTCTTATTTCCGTTTTTCTCGTAATTATTCAATCATAATGCTCATAAGAAATTATTTCCAGCAGATCCATTAGCCTAGTCCCTGTTCAACTCTAAAAATGTGTCAAATATTGCTTGATGGTTTTAAAGATCCGGAAGCAATATAGGTAGGTACAGATGTCGGAAAAAATGTTGAACATTTTTCGGCGTAGTGGGGGAGAGTTTGCGCATGTACCATTCCACCAACGAGACCCAAAATTTGTCTTCTGCGCATTTCCCCACTACGCCGAAAAATGTCCAAAAAGTTTGCCGGCAACTGTACGTATTTTAATACAATTAAATAAATAAATATTGTAAATTGTAAAATAAAGTTTAACGTAATACCAGTGGTTAGGTGATAGATATCTTTATGGCTTAGAACATTGCGGAGTATAGTACCTATAGTAAAAAAAACAAATTCTTTTTATTTCATTTCCACTGTGGAGAGATTGGAGTGCCATAATAAGCACCCATAGTAAAAATTGAAACATTAATTTCCACTTAAGATAAATTATAGAAGTCTTACAGAGACGAAGCTACTTATATATGAGAAACGTGTATGCAAGTCTTTTATAGTAGATAAATAGTATAAAAGGATATATATTTCTCATATATAAATAGCTTCGTCTCTGTGAGACTTCTATAATCTATCTTAATTAATTAATCATCCCTCTGGGGACCAAATCCAGTAACTGTGTTCTAAGAACATGAAACATAACAATTTCGTTGTCTATCCGTCTGTCTGTCTGTCCGTAACTTCGTGTAACGTCCGTTATTTCATTCGTATTCTCGGCTAAAAAACAAATTAAACGGCCAGAGATGGGGCTTGAACCCCGGGCCAGCAAACCCGAACCGACCGCTTAACGCGTGTTGCTACCGCCGCCTCTCCGTGGACAAACAAAAGGTACTATAAATATATTCACTAGGGTTTAAAAAAGACGCGAACCATTCCATGTTCCCCACCCCCCCAGCACAATTGCCAGAGTTTAAAATAGTACCTACCATTAACTGCCGGCAGGGGAAATATGTCGTTATCACTAACTATTTCATGAGTGTTGGCTAAAATAAGTAAATAATTATGATTTCGGAACCGGCATGTAAAAGTACCGTCATGTTTGACGGGTTACAGCTAGTTACATATAAAAATATTATATCATTTCCACATTTACGTGCTATATATTTTATTATATTTAAACAATTAACCAACTGTGTATTAACCATATCGACTGGTTTCAATACCACTGGATATTCATCAGGACGGATGTCCTGATTACTTAGTGTAGTCTTAGAGACATTGAAATGGGGAATATACTAAATAAAAGATTATTTGTTAAATTTAATTGATACTAATTATATTTGAGTTAGTATTATTTTATGTTTGAATTTATCTTATCTAAATCCTCTTTTATTTATCTGTAAAATTTCAATGCCGTTTTCATTCAAGAAAACATGGTCTATCTCTGTACAATGATTTGAAAATTCAGAAAAATTGTTAATGCTGAGGCATATTAAATGTTAATTTATTATAATATTGAGACTACGTGCCGTTATACCAATATAAAATGCGGACAGTCTTCCAATTTACTTTATTGAATGATTGGCTCGGTCGTTTATGTCTTTACAGTTTATTATAAAACTAGCTGTAACGAATAAGTATTTATTTATTTATATAAAAAAAGAAAATAAAAATTTACGGACGTTACATGAAGTGACGACGGACGGACGGACGGACAGACAGGCAACGAAATTCTTATAATTGGAATTATCGAGTTATTACCACAGAGTATAAAATTGTACAGAGATGAACTAAACCTCTTTTTTAGTCGAGGGGGTGGGGACACAGCGGAAGTATGATTCCCATCGTATATATTTAAACATTTATTATGCAGTTGAAGTAATTATTCTTCAATAATTAAATCCCCTGGTGAAAAAAAGTTTATTTTGTAATAAAGCGCAACTTATTTACTACGACATTAAACTTTTTAACAATATTTAGTTTGAGCTTTTCATAAATTAAAAAATGTACAAGCTCCCAATAATTTTTTTAAACAAGTCAAACCATGACCAGGCCGTGAACCAAAAAATTGACTTTAGTTCATGTCTATATATTTTGAAGGCCTGTGGTTATTACTAATATTAATTCAGATGGAGCAACATGGCGAGGAGAATTTGGTGTTCCAAGTTCCTGTATTCGAGTGGAGTGTGTGGGCCCAGGACAGAGACGTCTGGCGCTGATTTGTATTCAGGCGAAGGCTCTTCACGGGCCTTGAAGCCACAAAAAAGTAGTATTATTGGTATAAAACACCAGTCACAAAATGTAATATTTTTGAAATATACATTTTTGTTTTTAAAAGAAGGGTGTCGACAAAGGGAGTTCACGACTATCGTATTAAAATTAGTCCCCCCATGTTCGATATTTCATAAAATTTGAAACCCTCTGATGGGCCATTGTTCGTTTTTTTAATATCTTAGATTATATCAGGAGCCTACTTCTAGATGTATTAGTATTATGAATTTTAGCACGTTTTTACGAACCTTTTAATAAGTTTATTATTAATTTTATGTATGAATGTAAGGAAGAAAGTATTAGGTAATTCTATATTTTAAAAAAAAAACTTCTAAAGTCTGCCATACACTATAATCCTACACCTGCAATCTACCTAGGTCAAGAAATCAACATAACCGCGGTTTACGATATGGCATCCTTATAACATCTTGGAGCTATGATTAGTAATTAATTATTTACTAAGAAAAGTAAATTAGATGTCATTTTAAATACGCGCGTGACATTTTATATATGCATTTATCTCAGGTGTCGTGATTTTTAAATCATTTTTATATAAATATGTACTTACGGTTTCAAAACTAGTGAATGTGGCAACTTTTCGAGAGGTTAAAATAATAAAAACAAAAAAATGTAAAATTCAAAACATCGCAAATCGAAATAATAAACTACACCGGACACGCGGACGACCGACGTCATGAGACTATTCAATAAAACTGATTAGATTTCTGTCAAGATAGTGCTTGCTGTTCAGTTTGACAACTCTGTTTTCAGGGCCGCTTGACAAGTTAGATGTGAGTTGCAAGCTGACCAGGATATGAATAATGTCATACGAAAATAGGCCTTTTGACAGTGAACTAATGAACTTAGATTGAAACATTCTCTTATCACGCGTAGGATATTCTTAAAACTAAGAAAAGAGTACCGCGATAAATTATTTAGGATTAAAAATTATTACGTACATCCAAAATCTATTAAGTTGATTCATAAATATATTCGTAAAATGTCGTGAATATATTTTCTGAAAAGTTCCCTTTGTGGCGTCGGCTTACTTAACTTGCTTTGCCTTCAGCATAACGTTGAGAGTTCCCCAATTACAAAGCACTAAAGCAGTACATACTACTTGCTTTGTTATAAACTTCGTAATCATTTAACATTAAATTCAACATTCAAAATGGACTATTTAAAATTGCACTGATATCTTATGAAAACATTCCGAAAAAGACAACGGGTCAGTAAAAAACAAAAATAAAGCCTCAGTCAAATCTTAAGTGTACGCAAAATTTTATTACGTGTATGGTGGGAGTATGAGTTCTTAAATTGCAATGAAACAGTCACAACATAACCCTGCAGAAATAAATCAAAGTAATGCAATATGCCACAATATGGCAATGCCTGGACGGAATATCAAAGAAGATTTTTTTGATACTTTTCATGTTTCTACTTATAATTCTTCACTTTCTAACTTTCTTTGAGGAAGGATTTAATAAACTGCCATTTATATGAAACAAAAGTGCTTAACAATTAGTAGACCTATTTCCATTTAGCCTATCCTCTGCGATGGTGGATCCGGAATTGACCCGGGTGTTTATAAAAATATGAATTAGGTGATAACTATTTGACTTACGGTATTGTTCTTCAAGCTTATCTTCTATTAAACATTTCCACATAATTTGCGATATAAATTAATATTATCGCATGAAATTTATCCGAGACAATGTGAAACGACGCCAAAAAACTGACTGAGGACAAGTCTGTTTTACAGCACCATCTTTCATAGCTCGAGCCTTATCATATATTGCCAACCATTTGTGCATATTTTATTGCCCATTTTAGCAGCATTCCTCACTCCGAGTGATGCCGCTCGTGAGAGTGCCGCTTCAACTGTCTTTCTGGAGCCTGGGAGTGTCACATCTCGCGTGCATTGCTAATGTTATTGAATAGGAAATCATATTGATATTTAAAAATAATGCACTTTTATAAACCACTTTTGATCAATTTTAATGTGGACCAGTTTCGAAATTACTATATTTTCTACTTACTGTTTTTTTTTTTGTAACTATTGAAATTTTAATTTTAACGTCGGTGATATATTGAGAAATTATTGTTGTCTCATGAATGCCTAAGGTCCGGTTGAATCAACTTGTTTTATAGTAATCTTTTGTTTAAACCATGGATTGTTGTGTTTTCCACCAATCACGCAACCCATTTTCGTAAGAATTTGGTTTTTACAAAATATTACCGTAATCCAAGTGGATACAGCCGGCCCTAATAGGAGTGGGTTCAGATATAAAATCGCATCCTAATCAGAAGATTTATTCTCTACTTCTTCATGACTCAAATTACGGCCAGCAAGTTCCGGTGATTGATCAGGCTGTGCAGGGTATTTTTAGAGTACCTAATATTGTAGATGCTAGATGTTTTTTTACCAAATTATCACTGCAGTTATTCATTTAAATTATTTTTTAAATACTTCTACCTTTCATCGGCTCATTTCAAATATGAAAATCTATAAAAAAATACTTTACCATTTACCTTACGAGAGGCAGTGTAGAGTTAGGATCAATTATTAATTAATTAATTAATTAAACTGCTGTAAACAAATATGAAGATATGAATAAATGTAATAAATAAATTTGTTGCCAAATTAATTTTATTAAAAAATCTTTTATTTACAGTGCATGTCAGTAAAAACATAATCAACTAGGATATATGGTAATACATAGGTGGCCTGTTTATAAAAAAAAAGTTTATTTATACTTATTGTTTATGTATTTGTTTTGTAACTAACCCAAGGGTATCAATTTGGGGTAAGAATACCATACCATGAGATGAGTCAAGCCAGTAAGTAACCCGTTTTATCATAAATCACGAAATTGAAAACTGTGGGAAATCTGGATTACATTAAACTTTTGAATTAAAAAAAACTAGGAATACAAAAAATAATAACACCAGAAAAAAAACCATTTCCATTGACATTTATTGCTATGCCAATATACAGGGTTATTTGAAAAACATTAATAACCTCACAGGACTATATTCCTGCATTGATTATGAGTCGAAAATATTCAAGCAACAATGACCTAATATCAATAGTTATGGAGATATGCGACGTCTAAGTTTGCTTTTTTTTCAATATTTCTGACTTAATTTTTGTAAAATATTGGACTATAATTACAGTAACTTACACCAAATACGAAAAATTCAAATAAAACAATAAAAACCTTCTAATTCTAATTTAAAAACATTCCCATACAAATTTCTGCAGGATTATTATCATTTTATTTAACTTGTATTGAAACAAATGAATTTTTCGTAATCGATATAAGTTACTGTAATGATAGTCTAACGTTTTAAAAAACTAATTCAGAAATATTGAAAAAAAAAATGCAAACATAGATGTCGCATATCTCCTTCTATTGATAATATTAGGTCATGGCTGCTTGAACATTTTCGACTCATAATCAAGGCAGGAATAAAGTCCTGCAAGGTTATTTATGTTTTCCAAATAACCCTGTATATTGCAAATGATGTACATACACATTTAATGATGGGAAACTAGCCATGGAGATGGTTGTTCCTCGGATTAATCAGTGGCGTGCAGTAGGTATAAACTTAGGTTATGCTGTGACCGACTACATACCTATATTAAAAATATATATATACGCATATACCTATAAGGGTATATACATTTAAAAAAAAAAGTTAACTATATATAATGAACTATTTTGAGTAGCTTCAATCCACAAAAATAACTGCACTATAAAAGAAGTATTGTAAACAATATTTCCTAAATAAGTAAATATTTTATATAGGTATAACTAATACGGCGAAAAATTTCAATATATTTCGAAGACGATTTATATATAATTAAATCGGGAACAATACTAATTTCAGATATACGTTTCTTTTCACAAAAATAAATCAAACATTTTATGATATCATTATGATATGATAGATAACACATGGTATTTGTCGTATTCGTATTTACATTTACCATAGAAAAGACATAAAATTTACACCGAAAGTTTTGGGTGGAATTGGTAAAAAATAACATTTCTGCATGACGTGCACCTGGCATAGGACCTTTCGAAGAATGGCTATTGCACAAAACTCGCAGCATTAAAAATACATGTTTTTTTTCTCGACTTGACTATATCTGTGGAACAAATTGGTTGGCGAAATAAATGAAGAATTGACATGAAGTTAAGCACAGAAAAGTCGAAATAAAATTTCTAGCCGTAGGCTTACGGCTAGAATTTTAAATCGAAAAAAAACAGATACGTCACGTTAAATGGAAACGTCAGAAATAAAACTTCTAGCCGTAAGACGAATTACAGCTAGAATTTTAAATCAACTTTTTCTTAAGATAAGGATTATTTAATTAATATTTGTTTCTCAGAATCTTTACTAATGCACAGCTTTTTTGCTTGTATGCACTGCACGCCACTGATAGTAACCTTTCGTTTAAACCAATCACACAAACCGTTTTTGTAAAAATCTATGGTTTTTACAAAAAATTACTATAATCCAAATTGACGCAACCGACCCATAGTGAATAATCTATTTTATAACATATGCAAATTATACTTAAGGTTAGAATTGACATGTTAATGATTTTTTGAAAATATTTAATTAATTCATTGCACGTATTCAAAACAAGGAAGTTCATGGTATTTAAACTGAATAATTTTCCGACAAGAATATCATTTTTAATGGTGCATGTTCACGTTTTGCCCTTAAAACGTCAATACACAATATCAGTTGGTCAAGTTGCTCTCGAAACATAATAATAAATAGAGGATATTTTAAATGAATCACAAATTAGTAATTCTGTGTAAACGTTAAACGCGTTTCGAAAACAAAATTTCGTCGAAAAGAAGTAATATTTTTTTTTTATACTTCATTGTTTTAAAAACCATTTATATTATAAAGTATTCGCACATAAAATTATATCATATTATTTTAAATTTAATTAAACTCACAAGAATGCAAAAACTTCCAGGTGGAATGCAGAACTATCACGACAGTCACATTAATAGTATACACAAGCATGCGGTAACGTCCTCTAAATAACGTAACCTTTTAACTTTGTCATTTTGACTAATCATGTCATGCTAGATTAGTGACGGGTTTACACAAAAGATGCACATCATAAGTTCGCTCATAGCTAGCGTGTATCTTTGGCATATATATATTATACAGGGTGCCTCACAGCTTACAGCAAAAACGTGACGTTTTGCTGCAAGCTATGAGACAAATATTAAATAATAGCAATCTTTTTATTCAGGTGTCTCATAGCTAGTAGAAAAAACTCTACAGGTGGATTCCTGCTTGATGATGAGCTAAAAATGTCCAAGCAAACATAACCTAATATCAATAGTTATGGAGATATGCAATATCAAAGTTTGCATTATTTTTTCAATATTTCTGACTTTTTCTTTGCACAAAGTTGAACTATCATTACAGTAATTCATATCGATTATGAAAAATTTAGTCGCCTTAATACAAGCCGAATAAAATGATAAAAGCCTCGCAAAAATTTAAAATATAATTTTTTACAAGGTTTTTATCATTTTATTTGAGTTGTATTAAAGCGAATGAATTTTTCATAAACAATATAAATTACCGAAATCATAGCTCAACTTTTACAAAAAATAAGTCAGAAATAGTAAAAAAAACAGCAAATTTAGGTATTGAGTATCTCCATAATTATTGATATTATAGGTTATGGTTGCTTGGACATTTTCGACTCATTATTCATTATTAATACAAGAATCCACCTGTAAAGTTTTTGCTACTAGCTATGAGACACAAGACACCTGTACAATCAATAGTTGCAAAACAATTGCCAGCGTAAACATTATTATTAAATGGAATATTCAAATGGCACACATTACTTACATATATCACAACATTAAATAAATTTTATTCAACATGTGTTTTTATATATTAAACTTACATTATTTGAACAAATTTGCGTCAAAAGGTACAGGATGTGATTTAAGCAAAGATTATAATATATTAGATATCTTAATAAATAAAATTACATTATATACAGCACTAATACTAACATTACATTTTATGGATAAAAAAAATAAAAATTATGCAATCAAATTAGGAAATAGTTTGCTGACTTTAAATGTACTATTCTTCACAGTACACAATTCTTGATATAGCTTACACTTGGATTCATTACCAATAATACTTAGCAATAACAGATAATATTAGTAATATAAAGTCGAAACATATTCTGAGCATCCTATGCCAAAATATTATAAGCCGCATCATTACAAAACTGAATTTTTTTTTACTTCTATTTTTGTTTGGTATTTTCCTTACGAAATGTATCAAATGTTTTACACCTAATCCTTGTAATTTTTAAATTAATATAATCGTGTAGATGAAACACTAAAATACACCACTTTGGCACTGACGAATTGTGAAATATTTAGGAGAATTTTTTTAAAGATTTTCGATGAATGTATGAAGGAAAATGAGCAGTTATAGAATGAGTATAATCAGAATTGATTAAAAAATTAGCAAGTAAGATATTTGTGAGGTATGATATGTTGGCACTGGATGCCTAATTTATTGCTCCACTCATGAGACAAGTGTTTATAAAACAGTTTTAATATAATAATATCATATATCTGCAACAAGCTAATTTAGCCAGAGCAAACTGACCTCAACGAAAAGGTCGGTTAGACTAGATAGAAAATCATAACATAATGAATAACACTGATTTCCAACAAATAACAATAATCTGTGTGTAGTTTTCTGGAATATTCTGCAGTTCTGACCGCTTTGGTTAATGTTTCAGATCCCATTGCAAAGTCCAACATCAGCCCTGATGATGGCTCTGCAATGGGATCCGAAACGTCAGCCAGAGGTCAGGTACGCACGGAAGAATATCTCAGAAAATTACACACAGAAGATTCTGAACGGCTGTGAAAATCTGAGAACATTTTATATAACAATATTGCCGAAAACTCAAAAAACGTTCAACAAAAAACAAAATCTTGTTTCAAGATATAAAAACAATTTCATATTGTCGAGACGAATTTATCCAAAAATATGCTTATCTTATCAATAAGGCTTTAACGTCGTTCCAAAAAGATCAGTTTCACAATAATTTAATGATTTAACCTGTGGTCCAAGCGAATGGTTCCAATCTGTCTTCGGGCGGCAGCAACAGGTCTATGTCGTTGATGAGCTGAAGGGCTTGATTAAGCATGGAGTGACACCGGGTTAATTGTTGCGACAGAGGCCGCAGCTGGGACAGACGTTCAGCCAGGCGTGCACCTCGCCTCTGTCTTTCTATGACACCGGATAGCAAGCGAGATATTTCATTATCCACCTGTAAATACATGAAATATTGATTATGTTACATATTTAATAAGTAATGGCGTATTTAAAATATTGGCAGTTTAAGGTTGCAAGGTGGCCCAAAAATAGGTACGCAGTATAGTTAATTTGGTTTGTATTGCAATTAAAATTGTTTAATCCGGTAAGTGTTTCAAATATCTTCCATCAATTAACGATGTAATATTCCCCAAAGTTGTCCAGAACACTAAAAATTCTGGTCCGCATCAATCTCATAAATGTTTCAGAGATGAATACTTACAATTCATTCACTGGCTGGGGCTTCGGAAACCTTTTCTACGTCCTACAAAAAAGTCCACTGGTGTAGTCAGATGCATGTGGTGGTCATTCAATACTGTCATATTGTCCGATCGGATGTGGGCAAGATAGTTTCTTACTGCAAAAGGTACTTTATATTGTTGTAGAGCAGTGTGGCGAATCAGGCCTGTTTCTGAGGCGTGGCACTATTATCTCGCATAACTTATTTAGGTTATACTATCCACAGTTACATCAACGCAAACTTGTTCCACAAAAATTTAACACACAATGAAATAAAATATTGTGTATGTATCTACTTTTACCCCATTTGTACATCTAGGCCAAAGATTACAGTAGGATGATAGAAAACAAAAGATACAATATAAAAAGTATTCAAGTTAAAAGTACATACATAAGTAATTTTTCTCTCTTCAGAAAAAGAAGAAAATTTAAGCATTATGATAATCTGACATCCAGGGTTTAAATTATATTTATTATCAATTATCTAATGTAAGTACATAATGCATACAAGTTAGCACAAAAGTAAACAGAAAATTAATTACATACATAGAAAGGGAGATAACGAAATTTTAAGAAAGATATTTTAATTCATTATCAAATCTGTAACTGTAAAAGTAGGTACAAGGGCAAGAGAAGTAATAAAATATTTAATTTCATAAGACAATTTTCTTACCAACATGACAATTGTTAAGAAAAATTAAACCGATGAAGCCTTGATTAAAATAAAAATTCATCAAAAGTTATAATGGTATAAGATTGTTTTTAGGCATCCTGCCAAATTTTCTTTTTGTCGGTTGCAATGCTGTGGCAGAAAATTGTAGTGAGTAACCCACCTCCTTGCATTTTCCTGTGATGGCATTCTGCTCCTGCGAAACGAGTTGGGCGCACACAGCCAGGTGTGCCTGGTATCGGGCGCATAGCCTCAGCCAAGGGGCACTCTCCACACCTGTGGAGGTCACAAAATATTACAAAAATAAATATCTATCATTTATTCACAAAATCAGATCCATGAAATACATATATTAAAGTGCATCAATAAATGAAGATGAATAATTATCATAAGTCTGTGTTCTTACCTTCCAATACCTCTGGGTCCCGAGCGCCAGGCAATCCTAGAGTTCCGCGCATGATGGGTAGGAACATGGGAATTTGCTGCAAACCAAACCATAATGATATTTTATAGCCCATCTATGTATGTATATATGTAGATAATTTTCACCCAACGCATGTGTGCTGCTCCAACTGCTCGTAAAGTAACTTAATTGGTAAACAAACTTCTCACTTTTTTTTACAACTTTATTTAATTTAATTATTAATTAAAGATGTAAAGTTTAACAATTTCTGCACAGCTTGCAATTGATCAATACAGTAAACACTGAATAGACAATGTTCACAGTAAATTCAGGAAGGGGTGATCCCTGACCTCATCGATGATGCGATGATGTGATGTCCGTGCATAGTTGATTCCATAGCCTAACCGACCGCACTTTGAGTTAGGAGCTGAAGAATTAAGTATGATAAATGGAGACATATAGTGAAGTACTATCAGCTGAACGGAGTGGAAGGCTTATGATTAGATAGAAAGTTGAATGTAGATAGGTACTGAGTGAGTGAGGATTGAAAAGTACATTATAAAGTAGAGACATAACAATAATGTTTTATGTACTATCTTATAAAATGAAGCGTCCCTTCCCTGTTGATGAAGATAGGATGCAGAGATTTTGTGGTTCGCATACAGAGAGCGTAGTGTTGGTAGTCGTAAGTGTGGGCGGTCATTAAACGAGATGGTTTTGAAATGAAGAGTGACCGTGTAGTCCGGAATCTTTCTTTAAAATGAAGTGTTTCTCAGATAAAACATAATAAATAAAACCTGCCATGTTCTTGAGTTGTCTGGTTGGCATATTTGTTTATTTTTAAAGAGTGATTTGTTATTTTAATTTTTTAAGTGAAAAATTTACTTTATTTTATTAAATTTAACCTGCAGCCTAATGAGGTGCTCATCCTTGTCTGTGGTGGGAGTCAGCTGTGCTTCTTTGACAACCACAATGTTGTGCGCGTGTGTCCTCGGAGGCACTTTGGGAGCTCTGCTGGGACCTCCGCGAGGCTGCGGTCTGCCTAGACCTCGGCGAGCTCCTCTGGACAGTTTCGGAGAATCTGGAGTACAAATTTTGTTATTTATACGCTCTTGCTTACACAGCTAAGATATCACATATAAATAAAAAAATGGTTCCATAAATTTTTTTACATTATAAGTAAATTTATATTTAAAATTCATACTTGTAAATAAGTATATTGTACTTGTAAATAAAGACTTGTAATACAGAAATTCATTCACAGAAATAAACTTATATAACTTATGTGTGTATAAATCTACACAAGAATAGAAAAGGTCGAAAAGATGTGACAAGAAATGATTTTGAATGGCTAAGAGCAGGTTATATTAACTTGTTTTATTGTAATTTAATGTTTTATAGTAAAGGTTGTTTGATTGGCAGTAAACACAAAAATCTATGCTTTATACGAAAGATTACTTTTAACCACGTTGATACAACTGACTCAAATACACATTAAAAAATCAAATTTACAAATTGTATAAAGTAATTCTCTGAGTTACATTAACCCAACTTATTTGCGTAAATTCAACATTATTTTATTTTTATCTTCCGTTCTCCCTCAATCCTTGAAACCTGAAGACAACTAATGCTATGTGTTTTTGTTTGACTTATGCTGTGTTACCAGTACCACAAAATAATGAACGACAGAGGTATATTAACTCACCTCCTATGGGCCTGTTGAGGGTGTATGATATATATGGCAGCTCAGTGTCAGAGCATAGACTGGCTCCCGGAGAAGTGTTTCCACTCCCGCCCACATGGTCACTGCCGCTGCTGTTGCGAACTTCTGCAAGCATACCGAGCAGATAATCAAAAGCTATTAGGTAGTCGTTTATCCATCACAATAGTGATAACAATTTGCAAGAGATGTTTGTCTCTTCTAGCAATCAGCTTTTCACTCATTGTCTCCTTACACTCTAAATTTTAAGGAACATTTTTGTTGCAATGTACTTAAAGACATGTGCGTACTCATGTACGCGTGGTAGAAGTTATACTTTTATTAGTATTAGTAATAATATAAAAATCTTTGAGTAACAATTGCCAGAAGACTAAATTTAGTAAAAGGGGCAATTGTGGTGGTAGCTATGAAAGCGTGAAACTCTCTACTTAACGCAATAGGGAATGGTTCATCAAAAAAAGTTTTATTTTAAAATTGCTCCCTATTTTACAAAAAAAAAAATGTTTTGCTTTTCGGATATGCTACATTATATAACAAGGGTAAATAAAAAAGGAACACATTTTTATTACAATCGCCACTCTCTGTAACGAAACTCCCTATAACGTAAAACTCTCTATAATGTAAAAATGAACCAAAAATGTTTGGTTTTCCATAAGAAGCCATGATGAATTCACTCTCAACCATGAAAAAGCTCACTCTCTATAGCGAAAAAATGGTACACTCCCAGGGACACCTGAAAATACTGTTTCTTGGAATTCTCCTACCATCGGGCACAAAGAATACTTGTGGACACAGAACTATAAATGCATCGTTGCGTACAGTCTATACAGAAGTGATTGAATTAGTTTTCTATAGATTCTGTATTCTGTAGCCGGGTAGTACAGTTGTCCCTTGACGGTAACATTCATTAAGGTTCATTACAATTTCAAATTCAATTGAATTTCAAACGAAATAATGGTATTTTTCAATATCGATGACTGTCTTTCTACTGGCAGTCATTCGATGACTGACATTTATGCGGTAAATATGGCTAGTAATAAAAGCAAATTTGAGTTTAAACAAAAAAGTTACATTGATTCATGCGATATGGTGGGCGAAAAAAAGTTATGTCGGTCAACGCTTCGGATTCACATCCTCAAAGATAAATAGATAAATTTCACTTTTTTACATATACATTTACAGATATGTACAATTAAATTTGGTTCCTTGGATTTCGTTATAGAGAATGACGACTGTACTTTGTTTTAATTTTAATACAATTAATTTGTTAAAAAAACAATTCATAGAGGTAAAATTCAGGATAATATTCCTATACTTTTTTGGAGAGATCAACCGGGGACGTAGCTTACATGGTAGAACATTCGCCTAGCATATGAGAGGTACTAGGATCAATACCTGGTGCCTCCAAAGAATATTTTTAATTTTTATGTGTCCTTTAAAATGATATACATATTATATTTTAATTATAACTGAAGTGGTTAAAAAAAAACAAAATTGGAGAAAACAAAAAAATAAAGATTATTTAAAATATGTTTGTGATTTTTCACGAATGTATGTATGGTTAGTATGTAATATATATATTATATGGTCGCTGCGTTGCTGTAGTGCGCGGCCGTGGTTCGAGTCAGCTGTGTTTGTAATTTCATTTTTTTAGCTTTGAATTCGAACAAATTTACTATACATATTTAGATATTACTGTAACAGTAAATAATAGTCAAGTATATTTTGTGGTCTCGCAATTTCAAAGAAAATTTTACCCTGAATGCGCCAAAATAAGATAACTTAAATAAAATAGTTTTGTTTGTTCTGATTTGATATAAACATATCACAACATAATATAAAAATACTAATAACACAACATTCCTACAGACACATCATTGGATGGACAAGGAAGGATGGAAGAGTATGGAAGAGGCCTATATCCAGCAGTGGAGAGATGAAGGCTGAAGGAGAAGAAGAAGAAGAGACATCATTGTTTTGGAAAATTATGTTTAAGGGAATAAAAGAATGGCAAAATCTAGAATTAAATGTTATGGGCAGGATTAACCCATTTAAACAAAAAATCCACATGAAGAAATTAATAATATCATTGATTAACCTTTCCCAAACGGTGGTAAAATAAAAATGTGCATTCCGGTACTGTAAACTCGGTGTACATGTAAACTTTTATTAATAAAATGCTTAAATTGCAATTAAAGCAATTAAAATTTGGCGAGTGATCACACTACACTCTATGCTGTCATGGAGTGCTGGCCGTTAATATTATCCAATTTCTTGTTTCGAATGAAAGGTATTCAAAATCACTCAATACAATATCATGTCATAACGTAAGGTGACATCTCTTATGAGGAATTGTTGTAGATTTTATAAGCCCCTTGATTGTCTAAACGGAAAAGTGAAATTAAAATTCTGAATTGAGATCTTAAGCGGCCACTAAAACTACCTTTGGATAGTGGCGGGGGGACCGTGTGCCCTCTCGTCAGTCTGCTGGGGGCTTTCTCCCTACTGCCACTTTGAGTTGACTGTTCTGATCCCATCCCACTGCTTCACTTTGTTTACTGCTTTTTAGGAAACATAATAAATATTTATTGAAAAATAGGATTTAACACTATTATCTTTAAAGCAGCGCGTACTTCGAAACAAGCTGCACTTAAGGTTGAAATATACTACTAAAACGAGACGTGACGTGTCGACACTTGATGCGAATCATGCACATATACAACACGCCACGTGATGCTACAAAACACTTTGCTAGTATCATTGCTTCACGAAGTACGGAAATGTATTGACGTGGCCATGGATTTACTATTTAAAGACGAGCTGGATGAAGATTAAGAAGAAGATTTATTGCAGATTTAAGAGATATATTTTATACAGAAACAGTTTAAATGTCTAATACTTTGATCACGGTACTGGCCTGAACTCATATTATATAACACTGGGTACTGTTTCACAAATTCTATTAATTGCCCATCCGACATTTTAACTAACTATAATGACATAACTGAATATAAATTACATAAAAAACTAACAAAAAAATATTTATAAACCAAGAATGTTCTCGAAAGACTTACGCGTCGTGTCAGGTGTTAACAGGAAACACACTACATGCGATGCGTCGGGTGACGTGTGCACCCCCTCTCCCGGCAACACGCCGACCAGGATGGGGTTACCGCATGGGGTTGTGTTTCATCACATGGTGTGTAGTCTATTTGTATCTGACCATATTAAATATATGAAATTGATAAGCACTGACATGCGTGGTGTGGCATCACGTCACATCACGTTTTAGTAGTATGTTTCAACCTTTAAGGTGTTGCTCAACCTTAACATTTTCAAAAAATCTTTTTTTTTGCCTTTTTTGTAGCATATTCTTAACTATCAAGGAAATTCTACAGTGCAGCAAAAAAAAATATTAATAAATATGATGGCTATTTAGCCATTATATTTAGTTGTTCCTTTTGCCCACAGATATCTGTGGGCAAAAGGAACAACTAAATATATATCAATAAAATCGAGTTTTGAGTTGAGTATGCAGAGTTGTTCTTTAGATACATATCTAGCAAGGAAAAATTAGATGAGTCAGAAAACAAAACAAAATATGTCAATTTTTTGAAAAAAGACAAATGGCATAATAAATTATTTGAAAAATTTGGCAAGAAACAATGTTCAACTTGGTTTAACATTCTTGTGCAAAAAACAACATTATTGGTTCAAAAAATAGATAAAAATAACAAAGGCTTTAAGAGATATTTCGTAAACAAACGAAATTCCAAAATTTTGTTTTGGCTCTCCTGAAAACCTGCAACTCATTCGGTTGTTCCTTGCGCCCACAGACGTAGTGGCTGAATGTGTTATATATATATATATATATATACTCTTTCTAATACAAATGCAGATTAAAAGATTAAGGCTTTGATCGTCGCATTCTGTAGTCATAAGATTAAGCTTTTTTTACGACGCAAAGGCCTCATTTCAAAATAATAAGAAATTTTTGATGTAAGCATAATATTATAAAAGGCTAAAATAAAATTTTAAAATTATTTTTAAATAACCTGAACTGAACCTGAACTGTAGGTAATAAATAGATAAATTATTCCAATTTTTTTGGATAGACAAGTAGCTACACATCAACAAAACTGTATGCTCAAGCCTGTTTTATAATTTTTTTTTTTTTTTTGAAAACGTCAGAAAATTTGTCATTTAATTATAAACAAATAAATTAACAGTTAAACGTTATGGCAAATAACATTTTTTAAGGTAAGTAAGAATCATTACCTTTTCTTAGGAAAATATATAAATAAACAGCAGAATATTAATGAATTATAAGGAATATTATTTCCTAAATCTGTTGATACGATATCAATCGCTGGATGAACTGTCAGTTGTCTGTCATCTCAATTCCATAGAATATTCAAATACAAACACACTTTTCTATGGTTATGTTGAACGGCTACAAAACAATCACGTTCTGAAGGCAGTAAATACTTTGGGTATATGCACTGAAAAAATGATATTCACTTACAATCATCTTACAATCGGCCGTATTCGGAAAATAGCAATATTGGGATCTTAAGATCTCTATCCCAATACTTAATAGACGAGAATAAAAGTAAAAAATAAACAAGGCGTAGTTATAAACTGGTTATTATATTTTTATGTCCGCATTTTCATTAAATATGTGCACTTTAATTTCTGTACTCTTTTTATTTGTATGTAAAGCTAGTAAAGCCACACTTCGAACAACTCTCCCGTTAAATAATTTTTTTTTAGATGTCTTATCATCTAATTTAATCAATTATTTTTATAGCTGGGTATGCAGGCATGATTGTAATCTCCAAAGTGTTTTTCTTTTGAAATAAAGGTATTGATTAATATTTTTAAAAGTTTGTTATGCTTTTCTCATTTGACTGCCGTATACATTGGTTAAACTTGAGAATATTGAAATTGAATCAAGGTATTTTTTGTTGTTGTCAGTATTAAATAAATCTTAAATATTATTTTTATTTGTTTGAAATGGCACCAGTGCCTATTAATAATGATTAATAGGTCTCAACAATTAAAATTTCAGTTATCAACAGTAAGAATATATTACGTTAATCTGGAAATAAAGTTTACAGACCAGCTCAAATGTTAACTTCAGCAGAACATAAAATGAACATTAATTCATTAATGTTTGAAGAAATGCAACTTATTTCCATTACATTTCATTCAACCCTGGTTTCCTCACAACATCATTTATATATTTTTAATGTTGCAGTTGATCCAGACAACTGGGCTCCTGGGATAAATGGATTGTTTGGGACAGTCAATTGTTTTGGTTAAGTCTTAAAGGAATCAAATCGAGGAAATATCAGCAATTTAAATCATTTGTTTGAAACCCCATTCCGTTTAATTAAATTTAAGCAAATTTAACATCAAAATATGTATTACAATTCTAAAATTTCATAATCATATGAAACAATTTTGTAAACAGTCTGATATGAGTTTTTTATGAAATACAATGGATACAACAATTGAATTTTTTAATACATCTTGTTTAACAGACATCACATACGTTTTCAATGGGTGCTGCACCTAATGTTACCCACATAGACATCGTTGAGCGTGGTGGAGTAAATTAATCTTCCATAACATCTCTTCCACCAATCTATACATTATAACTTGGGCCTTCCCATAATTTCTACTACTCATTTTATTAAAGTGTGCAAAATGACAAAGAAACAAGAAAAGTGTTAATTTATTAAATTACTTAATTACAATGTATACAATATTATGGGTGTGTTTTATAATAATGTGTTGTTCCTTCTAGTAATCAAGTTTGTCCGGAATGAAATACATCAGTACGGGCTTCAATGGGGTAATGACCACACCACGAGTAGCGGTGGGTATCCGTCCTTTAGAGGAAGGGAGAGCTTCTCCTACCCGGAAATTACTCAAGATGTGCACCAACCCAAGTTTTATCTGCAGAGTTCCTAGCCTTTCACCTAGAATTATAAATTATTAGCTTTTTTAAATCACCTTTTTTTATGTCAAAGCTTTAATTTATAATTTATAGAAATAAACTTTGTTTACACTAATTTATTATTGAAAAAAAATCAACATGTTTCAGAGCCCATGGCCTATTCGTCAGGATACAAATGTGTACTAACAAAACTAAATTTAAAAATCGAAGTATAGATAATCCAAATATTAAAAAGTTATATATGGAAAATGAATAATAATAAACTACCTACTTAACATGAAAATAAATTTAAAAGATAACTATTTGTAAAAAGGACCTGGTTATTTATAATATTCAATTTACTATTAACTTTTTCTTATTTCCAAAATTTCTAACGTATCAAACTGTGATTCTGTATAATTTTTATGTTAAATTTGTAAACCCTTATTAATATCCAAAGAATGATCCATAGCCAGAAGATTCAGAACAATTATTGCTATTTAAACACCTTAAGTGTTCCTTAACTCTAACTTCAAAATTTCTACACGTTATTATAATATTTTAGTGATTTTTTTTTTCAATAAAAAAGTGATGTCAACAAAGTTTATTTCTATAAATTATAATTATAATGTCACCACAAAATAATTTCGCTGTATTTGAAGACTTTAATTTATAATTTGATATTATATTCAAGAACACATTCTTGAATATAATGGATTTCATTTTTCTGTGTCTTTCTAATTGACTAATAAAATTGGTTATAATTTGAATTTGGAATTTCAAGTCAAATGCGAGAAAGCGAACTTGAAACTAGCCAGTATTTCACAGGTAAGGACCTAGTATTTATATATATTTTTTATATTTGACTTATATTTTTCATTTATTTTATAGAATTTTTCATATTCAACATAAATTACGTTAAATAATACACACCTATACAAATCTTTGGACCTTCTCCAAACGGTATGTATGAAAAAGGTACTATCTTCTGTTTGTTTTCTGGAGAGAATCTTTCAGGATTAAATTCTTCCGGATCCTCCCAATACCTCGGGTCGGTCTGCAGGCCCAAGAGAGATATGTAAACCTTCATCCCCTTCTGTATGACGAGGTCTGTCCCTTCCACTCTGTAGGACTTTGTACACAGCCGGTCCACGAAGGGCAGGGTGGGGTACAGACGAAGAGTTTCTGGAGGAGTGAATTATTGCATCAATGATTTTTCAGAAAAGTTCATTACACACTACATTTAACCTGGATGTACTGGTGTATGTATTTTCAGATATGTGTGAAAGGGTGCAGTATGGTCAAGAGCTGTATTATGTTTCTCATAAAACCTTTTTTACATTTTACATAATATTTAAGCATTTTATAATATGTGAGGGATATAAAAGCAAAGGCAGCAATGTGTGTAGTTTTTTGGGATATTCTGCCGGTATATGCGACCTCTCTGGCCGATTTTTCGGATCCCATTGCAGGGTCCATCATCAGGGCTAATGTGATGAGTATGTGTTGATGTGCAGGTTAAATACTGGCTTGTAATACCGTACCGACACTTCGGTACAATATTATTATATAGGTATTACGGTGTCGTACCACTTCGGCATATTTTTCCGAGTCATACAAAATTGTGATGGCTGAACCGTTACTTTTACCAGTTACACACATGGTACAGTTATTTGAGATTTGTATCTGATTGTATCGATGATTGGCAACTGATAAAGAACTGTTCTAGTACGCACGATTGTCTGTTGAATTGCGAAAACTCAGCTACTAATCATTGATACACTTAGATCAATCTCAAATAACGGACAGTGTGTCACCGGTTATAAAAGAAACACTAACACAAAACTTCTTGGCGATTAACCTATATCTGCATTTATTTTAATTATCATATAATAATTAATCTAATCAAATAATAATTAATCCAATAATTATTATATAATAATTAATCTAATAATTATTATATAATAATTAATCTAATAATTATTATACAATAATTAATTTAATAATTATTATATAATAATTAATCTAATCAAAAATTGCGTTACTTCCAAATTTGATCTGATTTCAAGACCCCATTTCAATTCATCATACATTTGCTGTGTTGGGTAGTCTCTTAGACACTTTTGAACATTTTTGTCATCATATTTTTGTGCAGTTTTAACGGGTTTAATGTTAATTTTTAAAGATGCATCCCATGCATATTTAGGCTTCATATGGGACCATCTTTCAGTATCTGGCTTACCTGATCATGCCATGTCTTCTGCGGATGTTCTTTATTTCTGATACAATATTTTCACTCTCATCATATACCTAACTCTCTTACCACTCTTTCCTTATTCATTCATTCAACCCGTGATAAGATTGCCCAAATGATACTTTTTAAATCCTATCAATATCCCAAAATCAGTTTTATTGTACAATAACTTAATTAAATATCCGCTTACCTTTGAGTGCCATGTCGAGATATGTCATTTCATTTAGAGCATCGCATGTTAGACTGGAATGTTTTTTCAAAGTATCCCTGATTTCTTCCCTCAATCGGTTCTGAAAGAAAAACCCTTACGTCTAATTTGTGCTTGGGTTAATACAACTCTATTATTTAGGGTAAGCACACATCTTCGTCTTTTCTAGTGCACTTCACGTAAATAATTTTCAAAGTTTTTAAAATTATTTATGTGTAAGTAGGCCAACCACAATTTTAAGAAGCTTATTACGGGCACTATAATGGAAGGATACGCGATACATTACAAACTTATCATTTTCTTACTAGCTGGTTTGCTTATCATAAATATGAACAAAATAAAGTTTTAAAATTAATAAATAATGATAAAATCATTCATATCAGATATATTTATTACTGATTTCAAATCTACATTTGTGAATTGTTGCATTAGAAATAGAGTTTTCAAAACCGAACTCATTTGCATAAATTAAATTTTCACACAGGATTTCAATGCAGTCTAATGAATCAATTTCCTTTTCAATTAAACTTAACGTTAAATACAGAACTGACAAGATAACGAACAGACATCAATTTTTAAATATTTTCTTCTCTTCTTTCTGATCAAATTTATTCCCTTTATTGTATAAAATCTTTGTTTTTTCCAAACATTTAATGTCAATTACGTAATTCTATTATGTTTTCAAACACTAGTGACGGCATTTCAACCGGTCACACAATAACCCAGTATTTGAGATGTGTATTGATGATTGGTAATTTTTTTGGCAATTTCACAGGCAACCATCTTTACTTACAACACTTCATTAAGTATGATATAACCGCGTTAATTTGTGCCGCTCCGAATCGCTTTATTCTAGGAATTCCGTCCTTAAGTTGACCTTTTTTTTTGGGCCGGCAAAACAGATGCGAGCAAAAGACGCATTCCTGTTTGGCGGCGTTAAAATTATATTGTTACCCTAGAATAAGATTATTATTTTAGAATAAGATAATGTTATTTTAGAATAAGATTTGTTAGTAAATACTATTTCGTAGCTAGTATTAGGTGTGATAACGCAAGCAGTAATTTACGAACATTGCCGAGTATAATGGTTTTCGCGCCGAAAATATTTACGCGCGAATACTTCGGACGTATCCAGCCCCCGCGCGGGTTGTGAGTATGGAGAAGGGGTGCGCGGGGAGAGGCTCCCTGGGCAGCTAGAAGAGAGGTCGGTGTGGCAAGCCCGGATCAGTTCGCCCCGACCTCCCTCCCGGTGAGGCGAGTATCAGCCCCGGGACGCCACCCGCAGAGAAGAAGACGCGGCGACGAGGATGGCCGCCTTGCCTCGGATGGCGGCCGGTCCTCCACGAGGAGTTCCAGGAGGGAGACCAGACCCTCCCGATGACGCGGATCCAGCGACGGCGCGGATGCAGCGGCGCGGCGGGACAGCGCGCGTGGCCTGGAACGAGAACCGCGGCGGCCAGATGGCCCCCAGCCGACCGCGGAACCGCGGAGCCAGCGGCGAACGCGTGGGCGCGAGCGCTCGCCCCCCCCGCGGCCTCCAGGAGTGATGCGACGAGTGTTTGTGAACGACATGTTTTTTTTTGTGGCGATAAGTGACAAAGACACGATAAACTATGTAAATCAGGACTGCTTGTGTTTAGGCTAGGATTAGTTTTAGGTTAGTGATATTTTTTTTAGTTGATAAGTCTAAAGATAAGAATGTGTTTTAATTAAATAAATTGTTTAAATATTCAAATAGTGGTGGTTGGTGTTCTTAAATTTCCCGCTCCCCCTCCCTTGGCAAGTGCATTTTAATCTTGATATGAAAAGGACGCGGAGCGCCTCGCGGCTATCAACCCTGATTGGTTGATGCGCGTTCATATCAATTACTTTACAACAGTTCTATATTTTATCTCAACATACAATCAGATACAAATCTCAAATAACAGTATAATGCGCAACCAGTTAAAAATAATGGTTTGTCCATCACTATCAAAAGCTATTTACATTTTATATTTCTAGCTCATGGTTACACTAATTAATTAATTAATTAATCCAATAACAACACTAGAAATCTTTCCCCCGTTCAATTAGAATTACTGCAACATGAACTGTAAGAATGACTCGGGCAATTCTGAACTAGGTATACCCAATTTTATTAACACTGTCCGGACTACCTACTTTGCCGGAATAAATAGTACCTCCTCCTGGTCTAAATAAATAATTTACTTGAATATCTGGGCGCTTGGTGATGCTGCTGAGTAAAAGTGACATCACCGATCCAGAAGTCTCAACACCAGCCGCGAACATTACCACAAATTGCGCCACGAGGGTGTCTCCAGAAAATTCTGCGAAATATATATGTATAAATTGATTTATAATTTTTATTAGATGGGATAGTAGAATTGCCGGAAAAAAACACAGTTTTAAATATGTGTGGCATAAAAATGGTTAATTCCTTGTTAACGAAAAGATGAATTAAAAACGATCATCATTAGAGGAGAAGAGGATATAAAAAATAATATTGTCAAGCAACCTTAGAGCTAAAGTTCTATGCAACTAAATTGAAATGAAATAATATAATATTAATAATGGCGATAGAAATAGATATAGATGACTGCCATGACATCATATCAAACAAAATAATTTATAGTACCAACGTTTAATTACAACTCTCTATCGGTGGGGTTAAAAATTCTGAACCTAAGCATCAGAAGCTATCAAAAAAATATTGACAAAGTTATAATTCTCCTTAATGATTTAAAGATCGATATTGATGCAATTATAATAACTGGATGCTGGATTAATAAAAACACTACATTTCATGAAATAGAAGGATTTAAAAAATATTATATTATACTAAAGTAAATTACAAAGAAAATGATGGTGTATGAAAATATTAACCATACTGTTGATGAAGTAATTATAAAAAAATCTAACTGTCTATGAGCAACAGTAAACAAACAATGCTGCATACTAGGAATCTACAGATTCCCGTCAGAAAGTAACATTACAGCTTTTTTGGAATCTATTTCGACAATTCTAGAAGAGTCGTCAAACAAAAATGAATATGTCATTGCCGGTGATCTCAAAATAAATATTATTTATAATATACATCCACAGGCTAACGACTATCAATTTATGTTAGCATCAAATAAAGTACGAGGAATAAGCGCAAGCAAAAACTATCCGCCCATAGCAAAGATAGCGAACTGAAGAAAGCATGCATAGGCTTCCCCAATTTTTGGGATCGTAACATAATATAGGTACATATCTAGATAATGTGGATTCTACAAGGTACCCCGAAACACATAAAAGACACCTCACACAATTTGTATGCGCTCAAATAGCTGCACGCGTTATAAGTTTTTTATAACTTAAAAAACATCAAATTATGTGACTTTAAATGTATTGATTTATGGCGCAATTACGAATAACCGGGGTTTTCGAGTTATCTGGGTTAGTCAACTGTGAATTAAAAATTTTGTGACATTTGTTTGACATGTTTTTTGTTAATTTTCGCATTATGACGATTTTCGAATTAACTATTATTATTGTATTATAATGAGAATACATATCTACTGTGGAAACATGGATTTTTTGAAATTGGCTATCCATTTGAAATTAGCGTTACTTACTTAAACCATCGATCTCCAATTTACTGTCCTCCAACTGCAACAGTAGATCAAGTAGATCCTTGATTTTATCTCCATCCTTTCCAGGCTCTGCTTTTGTGATGTGTCCGTTGGCACCGTTCATCTCCCTCCTTTTGAGGTTGGCAGCACTCCAGAAAATGTTTCGCAAAAATTCTGATGCTTTGAAGGAGAAAAATTTGAATCTGAAACAGATTTTTGATAATTTTCACAATATACATATAATTATATTTCTGATGATGCACACACACAGCAGCACGGAGCTTGATCTGTATTTATTTATTTTGTGCACAATAATACCCCTCAGCCACGACCAGCGAGGATAATTTGAGACGAGTCAGGGTAATAACCTTATAAGAGGCATGAGATATATAGGAGTAGCTTGTTGGTGTAGTGGTCATGATGCTCGCCTAATGATCTGGTGGTCGGTGGTTCAAGTCCCATTCCAGGACATCAGCAAGTTAGTCCTATTTTCATAGCACAGACTTTTGGCTTAGTTTGAGAATAATAAAAATATTTATGCGACACATATTCTGTGTTTGCATCTCTATTAAAAAAAAGTTCTTTGATAGCTGTCTACTGAGAAAATATCACAATATAGTCCAATCATATACGGTGAAATAAAGGATAAACCTCAAAATGAAACTCTAGCACTGCGTGATCGGATGTTATGCCTAAGAACATTTCAATAAATTGTGATTATTAGATACGGTAAATGCTGGATGCCTAGGCTAATTTAACTATCTATTTTAAAATCCACTGTTTTACTGATTAATTTATTATTATAGATACAGAAATGACCTAAAATCCTTACCCAAACCAATTGTTGATCTCTGGGAAAAGAAACATTGAACTCATTTCCCAAGCTCTGCGTGTAGAAATTCCCATTATTGATTTGGCCATGTCGTTAAATTTTGGGATCTCTGCATCACTTTCAGGTTTGTTCTCTTTTTGGTTTTTCGGTGTGTCCTGGAGACACTGGCCAGCCAATCCCAATGAGGAACCGACAATGTTGTCTGCGGAATATCGCCCGCAGACATCCTTTGCATCTAAGGGTTTATTACCTGCAAATATTTACACAAAATGTTCAGTTCACTGCGCAGTACCTTACGGATTGGTCACTGTTATTGTGAGAGAGTGCTTAGTTTGGATTTTACCGAAGGTAGGAGAAAAAACTTGCAAATTCTAATATTTACTCTGCGACATCAAGGTAATTACATTATACAACATTCTTTATTCGGAAATTAACATTACAGGTTTATTTCGATATACTTTTGGGCAATCCTTTTTAAAATCTTATTTCCAATAATATGTACCTAAGTAGGTAGGTTTCATAGATTCCAGAGAAATTTCCTCGAGCAGTGAAGGTTTTTTTATATTTATGTCAGAAATTCATCAGTGGGATATCGCTGCCTTTTTTTTTACACCCTCCATAATATATTGTACGTAGGGGAACCCAGGGCGGAATGGGGTAGCGGGGCGGGATGGGAAAGGTGCATAGGGCTCGCTAGCCTTGACAGAGATGTCATAACTCAAGGCCAACATATATAACGAGCATAATACTTGTTTTTTAAATAACATTACGCTGGGGCACAATGAGTGGGGCGCAACGGGGTACACCCCGTTCCGCCCCTGATAATATTTGTACTTCTCATATTAAAATGCAAGTTAATTTAATCTGCATATGGTGCATAAATGTGTTAGAAAAACCAGCCGGTTTTCTAAAGCTACAAAGGAACATCTTATCAAGGAAGTGAAAAAGGAAAAAATGAAACAAAAACTGTATATGTATAAAAGAAAAGAAAACAAAACCAAGGAATGAATACAAAGCCAAAGAAACAAAAATAATTGAATCTGAAGGAAGCTCGGAAGAAGAAGACACGGCCTGCTTATATTACCATGATTTGTGCTAGAAGTCTAATGAAGGCTGGTGTTCTGATGGCGTTTGTAAAAAAAGGGCACACATGGCGTGTGCTGGTCTACAGTGATGATGAAAACAGTGTTCTCATCTGCGAATTCGATCAATAATTGGTACCCCATTGTGCCCCTGGTTCATTTACCATTATGCCCCGGGGAATGGGGCAGAATGGGAATTTTTCCTTTTTTTTCAAGCACATATTTTTTATAGGACTTATTAATTAAGAAAAGTTTAGCTTTAGTTTCTTTGAAGAGAAATAAATACATAAAAATACAAATTAACAAATAATGGTGTTATTACTTTCAAACTCTCACAAATTGTTATCAAAGCTTAGCCACCTCGTTCCGCCCCAGGTTCCTCTATATGTTTAATTTAAACCCAATTTATTTTAGTTTAAACTTGTCGCGGAATTATTTGACTATGGGGGATTTTACCACTTTCCATAAATAATTTGTTATTTGTATTGTTGCTTTTAAGCATTAAAAGCTATGTTTCAGATCAAATTAAAGCCAGAAAAATTAATTTTCTCTCAAGTTGGCGCCATTGCCCCGTTCTCCCCAACTCCTTACGAAACATTTATAGAGGTCAAGCAGGAATCTTTTCGGTTCTGAACATTTTGCTGTCACAAACCGTGCTGTATACTTATTGGCTTTGGTCAAAGTATATACAAGGAACGTGTATACTTAATATAATGGTTCAACATAATAATTCATGTTATAAGTAATTCACGTTTTTTACTCTTTCAGTCATCCTTTTCATCTTGTCGATTACATGATGTCATAAGAAGGTGATTATCTCAATAGGAAATACAATGCACGATATTTATTTTGGATGACGGGCCATAATTGTACGATAATAGATACCTTACTGGTGGACCATAATTTTTTGCAATTTTAAAAATTCAATTAAAAAGTTAATAGGCAGTTTTGTTTTCTGCGGTTCATTGTCAAATTAGCTGTTTTAATTTTTTGGTTCATATTAGTGTAGAGAAAATGAGAATGAAATGAAAAAGTTAATTTAAATTTTGTTACTACTCCGGTTAATAAAAAATAATTTTAGTATTTTTCTATGTACAATGACTACATACATCGTTTTTCTCAAATTTACAATAGTTATGCATATTTCTATATTTAACAATGTCCGTCACTAACGCTACCAAGGCGCTACAATAGATTGCGTTGTCTTCATAACATTAACTCGCGGCCTAAACGACGCTGACGAAATTAACGCTACCAAATGGAGCTGTTAGCACGCTAACACGTGCTAAGGTTTGGCGATAATTTTATTTGTTGTGAAAGTAACAGAAGCATATTAAGCAGAATTTCATCAATTAGAGATCATAGGTCATTTAGATTAATAGAAAATGCGAGTTCATTCAGATTGTAATGAGTGTAATGAATGTAAAAGAAAAGTTGTTGACATTTTAGATTGTTTTCGCAATATTTTTTTTGATGCAACCAATTAATGTAATGCTGATATTCAAACATTTAAAGTGCGTCATTTTTACGGGTCAAATCTAGTTTTGAATACATATACAACAAAGCGCCTGTAGTGAGAACATTGAAGCGTAATTTACGTAAACATATATTTGGGAAAAAATATCGAAATTAAATATTTATCTAAGAGAATATTATGAAATGTTAAAATCTGAATGATATGACAATTATTGTGATAGGAATATTACGAGATAATCTTTTATATATATATTTTTTTCAAAATATATACTCAGGAACAAGTCAAGTTCTAACTGCCCGCCCCTGTAATCAAGTTCATAATGTGCATAACATGCGCATAAAATAAAAATAACTGTCTAATAATCAAAAACCTGTACAGATATTTTGTCTCCCGGTTATGAATCTCTTAGCTGGTCAAGACATTAACCAATTAGATGCTAATGGATTTATAATATTTTTAATATCAGTGCATGATGCGTGATGACCACGATTTTCAGCACGCGATAGACTTGGACTAATTTCAGCTCCTCACAAATAAACGAAATAAATTATTTTGCGTGCGCGAAATTGCAAACCATAACGACAAAATAATTAATCGCGACTAGAGCGACCCATTCGAGCATTCGGCATTTACGCCACTGCCTTAAATATATGCGATGGAACACATTTTCTCGAGATAGAAGAGAAGATGATGTACTAATTACAATTTTTTTTATTTAATTAATAATATATATACAATATTTTATTACAAAGATACCTTTAAAATATTTACAATTTTTTTTTTTTTTTGTACCTCACCAAAAAGAATTACGATTCTTGTGTGTGGTGAGGGAATGTAGTAAGCCTTTTCATAATTGTTTCGAAATTTACCTACAAGCTTGCAATACTTTTTTAAACAAGTCAAACGTATGAACCAACAGTAGAACCATAACGTGTAGGTACCAAGAAATTTACGGTTGTTCATGTCTACATGTCTTTGTGGTCTGTGACCTAACCTAACCTAACCAAATCTAATCAAAAATATTTTGTTTTTGCGGGATAATTATTTATGTCCGAAATAATCAATGTCCGTATATATTTAGTAGGCACATCGTTAATCACGAGCATAAATATTTTTTTATTAATATTATGAAATCATATAACCCGGAATGTTTGAATGATGTAACTTATCATTCAAATAACAAGCTCATTATTTATTTTATTGTGTTTATTCTCAATAGAACAAGTTAATTTAAATTTAAATCGATGGCCGCTTCCCTAAACAGATAACAATCATTAATTGCACACTCATTTGATTATCTTTTACATTTCTTTTTCTTCTTATCTCTTCCCCTTTTTACTAAGTAGACTTTCCTATCCATTTCTGATTCCCCTTTTACCTTTAATTCTTTGACTTTCATAGTTTGTTCGTAACTTAAGAATTTCCCTTTTTTTTTTGTATAACTGAAGTTATTGTTGCTATATGTTAATATATAACGTGTTAACTCTATGGAAACTTGTAAACTGGTCTCTATACTATGTAATAATCATGTGTAATCTGTTTTTTATGTGTACTGTTAGTTTCCCATGAATATCATCATTCTTGGCACTACAACCCTTGGTGGGTCTTGGCCTCCTCAATAATTTTCCTCCACTCATCTCGGTCTAGTGCCAGCTGTCTCCAGTTTCGAAGCTCTAAGGCAGGCATTCACACCCTCGCCCATCATTACATAAGGTACGGGCACATAAGGCGAAGACCACCAAACCACACGGTGAAGCAGGCAACGTCTATGGAGCTTCATCGACAGTCATCCAGAGGTAGACCAAAGAACTCCTGGATAACTGAATTCTCCAAAATACTGTAGAAAAACGGCATGGATGAAAGCGATACCCAGAACCGAAGAAGATAAGCCTGAGAACGAGAAAAGTCGACCCTAACAGCCTATCTGGGCAATATTTGGGACAGTGCAAGGAAGAAAAAGAAGCCCATCATTACATCATCCTTCATTATGTTACACTAAAAACGCCAGTAGCAGCACTGGAGCAATTTCTATATTTAGTCTATGCATAAATCGCTTTACAATGGCCCTGCGTCAGCTCGTCTATATTCTGTGGTCAGCTCACCTACTTGGCCCTAAGGCAGCGCACGTGTTTCGCGTCACTGCCGGAACGGTACATTTGTAATAGGTATTAAAATCATTTTCAAAACATGTCTGAATTAGTTTTTGTATGATGTCTACTTTCATTCCTCAATTATCTTATTTAATTTATTTATTTACAACATCCCACTAATCATATTTGACTTGAATTAGAGCGAATGAATTTTGTTTAATAACGAATAAGTTTTTTAATGATGGACTAACGTTGCATAGAAAATAAATCACAAACATTTAAAAAAATGCAAACTTTGAAGTCGATTATCTCCGTAATAATTGATTTATATGAATAATTATGGAAATAATAAATTTCAATTAATAAAGTCCCAATGGTTTTGTTACTAGAAAATTTTCGACTCGTCGTTTAGGTAAGAACCTACCTGTGAAGAGTTTTTTTTATTTTTATGGCAAAATGAGGTCAAAATACTACATAAAATTTATTAATTTCTTAGACATTGTAGATATACAAAGAAAAACTAATAAATATTATTGAATACAATAACAGATAAATAAACGAATTTAAAAAAATACGCGTGCGTTCGTAGGTATGTACAAGAAAATACAGTTCAATGAGCTCATAAATACACTGAAAACTGTTTTCTACAGTTGGGTACTTATGCACATGCAGTTGACAATACTATCAATAATGCCACCAAGGAATATTTTTTTCATCAGCCCTGATGATGGACCCTGCAATGGGATCCGAAACGCTGGCCAGAGAGGTCACATATACACGGCAGAATATCCCAGAAAACTGTACACAGATGGCAATATACTATCCTGTAAAGTTTCAATTGATATAAAGTTGTTGCTTCATTCCGGGAATTGTTGGTAAAATGTACATTTATTCAACAGCATGGATGAACGTTATTCTGGATAATTATTATATTAATTCTATGGATTAAACACTGATGTCACTTCATTATAGGAATCAAATATTAAAAAATACAGACTTTCCACTCACCCGTGATCTGATTATACTCCTCGATGTATTTGACCGCATTTTCCGCATTCTCCGTCAGCATGCCCAAGAGCTGTCTCAGCTTTGCGCTGGTGAACATCTGCGATAGTCTGGATCTCATGCTCTTCCAGTGAGGCTGCTTGAGGCCGAACACGGAGAGGCATCCCATGGGATCGTCCCTGGACTTGTTGTTCACGACCCTGTCGTCGAAGTGCGAGAAGTCCTTCACCAGTATCTTCTTGACGAGTTCTGGATCGCTCACGTACAGGCACGGCTCACGACCAATCCAGAAGCCGATGAATCCCGCGTTCATCTTCCGCGCCGCTACGTGAAGCCCCTCCATGAATTGGCCAACCGACTGTTGGAAGACCACCATGGGCAGGATGCTACCGAAAACTGGCAACGGTTTCAAGTAGAGGACTCCTCTCTTTTTCCAATAGTTGAAGTTCTTTGTCAGGTAGTGGTAGAGACCGATCAGTGAAGCCAGTAACAGGAGGTCCAGCCATAGATACGGAGTTATGAGAGACATTATTCACTGAAAAATAATTCATTTATTTAAAATACTTTATTGATATATTTTTTTTTTTATTATTATTGTATTTTTCCGCTGAAAGAGTGATTTCCTGGATCATTGTTGAGCGCAGGGACCTAATTTTTTTAAAGTTTTAATTCAGAAAACGACCTTTCTGCGCTTGCTACCTACTGTAACTGGCATAGTTAGCAAAATTCGTAATGCTGTGGTGATGTTAGGGCATAATGCTGTCAAATTGTTCAAATATATAAATTCGAGAATTTTCACATCATTATTTAATTTTTTGAAAAAAGACAATCATCGGCGTTAATATCCAATGAATCATTTGCTGAAAGTTTTTCCTGCAAACGATTGCAGCTAGTTCTTAATCGACTTTGATCTTGGTCATCACTCAGTTTAAATAAAAAATTAAACAAGCTTGATCCAATGTATAAAAAATACATTAATTTTAAAAGAGGTTTTTGGATCATTTATAGTGTGGTCTTGTTCATAATCAAAACTCTTTGGAGTTTTACGACGTATTAGAGGTCTGGATCTGGAAGATTCAAAATCTGCCTTAATTTTCATTGCATCATTTACAACTTTTTCAAAATTTTCGTCGGTTCTGATTTCAAAAACTTCTTTAATTCCGTTAAAGCATCTAAAGCTACTTGCATATTCATATCAATGGACTGTAGAATTTTGCTCACAAAATTTACTTTGTCAATACTAGGTGCTATACATTTAGTGAACATATAAATGAAAAGGTACATATTATTTCTGCTAGACATTTAGCGTCATATTTTGCCTTCTGGTCAAATGATGTTGGTACCATTTCTGGTAAATTTGTAAACAGCGGTTTTATAGCATCTATTCTGTTTGACCATTTTGTTTCGGACAGTGGTTTTAAGTTTATAATTTTTTAATAAATCCTATCTTTTCGTAGAGGACGAAAAATATTTATATAATTCTTGCACAATACTAAAAATCCAGTCGTGTAATAATTGAGTTTGGCAGCGTCGTTTACTATTAAATTTAAACTATGGCTAACACAAGGTACATAGAAATCGTGGGGATTTAGATCCAGCAATCTTTTTTGTTGGATTTAAATCCATTGTTCTTACCACGCATATTTGATTCATTATCATAGCCCCCGTCCCCTTAAATTGTTTATATTCAAATTGATTTCTCTGGTTCTTTTATTATAAATTAAGTTAAGCCAGAGCCAGTTGTATCGATAATTGAACAAAAAGCTAGAAAATGCTCTCTTATTTACAACCTTCTAGTTTCTGTATTAAAATTGATAAATCTTATAATGATACTAATTTGCCTTAACGTGCTTGAGTGAAACGTCCGGAGTACAATCCAGTATTATTGAAAAATATTTTATAATTTGACATAAATTCAAAATAAAATTATGATTTTGGTTACTGAGTAAATAAATTATTTCGTTTTGTATTTTATCTTCAAGATAAGTCGGCATATTCTTGAAATCTGAATAATTCGTTACGCGCCGTACTTATATATTCAGTCATTGAAGGATCAAATTTTCTTAGCATTTCGATACATTTTAGAAAATTACCATTGTTACGGTCGTATAATATTTGACTTTGGCCACGAAAAGCCATATTTTCTGTACATAAATTTAACATTTGTATAATAATAAGTGCGATACTATCTTGCGAGTCATCATTCATCTCGCGGCTAATTTGTAACGTTAATTATAATTAATTTGTAATTTGCAATAAACGAATCGACGAACTCCGTCGCGGGGAGTACAATTTTTTAACCCCGTTGCAATAATTGACTAATATTTGCATTTATAATACCTTTAAAATAAATTTAAAAAAAATAAAAATAAAGTAGCGGGATTCACCAACTGGTTAATTTATGACATAATACTTATGAATATTTTTTGTTTTCTACACAACGCTTTGGAACACAACACACAAAGAATACATGTTACGGTTGGGTACTAGTTAAATCATTAATCATTCATGAAGTATTTTTTCACTAAAATTCTTCTTTGCTGAAGTAATTTTTATTACGGACGGTTGGGTTAGACTTTTTTAATCGAAAATTATCTCTATTTTGTTATTAGTGTTTTATGTAGCCATTACGCACCACGAAGTCAATTTCATACAAAATCAATTACATATTACTTGATGGGAACAGTGATGCTGCATGGTTGCACTTGTAAAAGTAAGTCATTTAATTTTTATGCAGCATGTCCCATAGTAATCCAAATGGAGCCTAGGGTTAAGAAACATCACTATTAAAAACATATTGACGATCCCTAGGTAGGTACGTATGCATACTGTCGAATCTGCGAAAATTCGATTTTCTTTTTAATATCTTAAACCATTCGATTTACTCTATATTTGTGGATAATGTTAAAAAATAGTTTAATTTTCCTTTAATAAATGCTTCGTTTCAAACGAAAATTCAAATGTCTTTCAACATTGTCCGAAAATATAAAGTGAATTGGACTTGTCTTATGATAGCAAAACGAAAAAACAATTTTTGCAGATTCTATAGTAGGTATACGTAGGGACCGTCGACATCTATTCAAATTGACGATAGAAATACTGCTGATATTATATTTCTTCATAAACTAGCTACCTCTAAGATTGATTGCCCGGCATTGCTACGAAAATACCCAACTGCCGAAAACAGGTCTTAATTTATTTATTTTCTCAGTAAACTATACTTTTTATTATTTAATAATATAGGTATATGCGAAGAAACATTTTTTTTTTACATATATTCTTTTACTTTCACTATTGCTTTTGTATTCAATAATATCTGCATGTTTTTTCTATCAATATTTGATGTTTACATCTACAATTAATTGATTTATTTTATAGTTGTATAGTATTTTCTTTTGTATTTATAGTATTTCATTCTCACTATATTATGCAAGTTGCTCATATTCGGCACAGGTTCATCCTAGTGATATGGGTAGCTCTTTTTCTAACCAATGTATCAAGTTCAAGATAAATACGTATTTAAATGTACCAAATTTCATCATGATAAGATAAGATAAGATTAAGTATTTAGAGTACGGCACTCTGTTTTCTAAAAGCATAAAAATTCTACAAGAACCGGCCCTTAGAGTCTACATGCGGGTAGACCGCCTATTCTACTACAAGAAGTGCTAGGTATATATCAACTCTGATAGAATAAGCATTTTGAATAACTTAGTATTTTAAACGTCACAAGTTTCAATATTATTACATAAACTAGCCGTATACCCGTGAAAAATTACGGGAAATAACAATAACGACTTGCCTTGCGTGACCACTCTACATATATGCCGCGCGCTGATTGCGTGTAACACTCTAATTATCTAAAGTTTTAATTCCAGTAAATTACGGAATTTTCGACTGACAGACGGACGGACGAAGAGACAAACAGACCACGAAACTATAACATTTGATTGGAAGAGTAAAAAAAAGTCTAGTAAAAAATCCTGTTAGCATTTTTATGATAATTTAAAAAAATTAAAACTTACCAGGCCCAAACGCTTCATCTGCAATGTCGTCTTATTCTTGGTATACACCAGCGGTCGCCAAAATGGTAGTCCGCGGACCACTGATGGTCTACGAAATTTTTTTTATTTTTTTATTTAACACTAAAATGGTCCACGGGACTTAGGTATATGAATTTAGTGGTCCCTGAGGTCCTAAAGTTTGGCGTTCGCTGATATGTATGACTTTAAAATAATATTTTTTTATACGATTGTAAATATCTCCCCATCACTACATCATCTGTCTTTTTCCCTCTCCCCCATTTATTACCCCCTTCACAGTCATTTTAACAATTACTACTAGACACCAATTTAATTAAATCTGAATTATAGAGACACACAGAGAGATGTTGAGAATACACATAGTAGCAAAAAATGGTTTTATCAAGTCCCCAATAGGTTGTTTGATCGAGAGTAAGATTGATAGACAAGAAAAGCTTAGATTTTTACATTTTCCACCAATCAGAGAACCCGTTATCGTAAAAATCTATGCTTTTGCTAAACTATTACCATTACTAAGATAAAAGAACCGGCACTAAGATGGCACACATGTATTAAAAATAAATTCACATATTTGTAATAATTTAAAAAATTTAAATAATTAAATAACCTTTTAATGATTTTGAATGATGTCTAATGAATGTCTAAAATAAAATAAAGTATAATATGGGGCGATACCGTGGGCTTTGATTTTAAATATAAACTATTTGGCAAGAAAAAATTCAATAATAAATTTAATAATTCTTAATAATATAGTAAATCATTTGGTTTGCAAAAGCATTGTGTCAACTTGTGGAGAATAATGTTTTTGTAGGCAGGGTATGAACTGCAACATATTGTGACGCACTATTTAATGACATTTCCTAAAAGATTTGTGTTCATGTCAGCAGAACATACATTTATTAATTGCGTAATTATCATCTGATTGCGAACAAAATACGTCATTAAAGAGAAAATAATTTCTACAATAACGTCAAAATAACTTTACATTATTGTGATAACATTATTTACATTCATAAAAAGGAAACACTTTGTATAAAACCAGTTATGTTTTTAAGGTCTATATTTCAAATTTTATTTTTCTATATAGGTACGTTGTAACCTGATGAAGGGACTATTGGCCTCGAAACATACTGATAATTCAATAAATAGCAGTTTTATACATAGTGCTTTCTTTTTCTATAAAAATATACCAAGTTTAATATAAAATAACTTTCTTCAAACTGTATGACAAAATTTTATACATCAAATTTCAATGAGATATAAATGTTTCTAATTCTAACGACAAAAGAACTACACGAGGCTTTGAGCAAAGTTGGTCTTAATATGAATATAAAAAAAACAAAAAATTTGAGTCCAGAAAACAATTTCATTACAATCAATAACAATAATATTGAAATAGTAGATGAGTAGCTACACCACAATACTTTACAGGTAGATTCCTGCCTTGATTATGAGTTGAAAATGTTCAAGCGACCGTTACCTAATATCAATAGTTATGGAGTTACCCAATATCGAAGTTTGCATTTTTTTTCAACATTTCTGACTTATTTTTTAGAAAATGTTGAACTATCATAATTTTTCATATTTGATGTAAGTTACTGTAATGATAGTCCAACGTTTTACAAAAAATATGTCGGAAATATTGAAAAAAAAAGCAACCTTAGATATCGCGTATTTCCTATTGATGCAGTGATGTACAAGATACCCTATACGAAGTATCTGGAAGTAAAAGCAAGATACTTTAAAATCAAGTATTTCAAATACCAGATACAAATAACTTTCTGGAATGGTACCTATCTGAAATACTAGATACAAAATACGTATCTTCCAAATACTTTTTAAAGATAAAATCGTTTTGTAAGAAAACACATTTTATTGAATGTAAGTTTATTTTTTTACGTGAATTATTTATGAATAAATCGCGTTGATCGTGCAAATGTGACAAAATAAAATATTATATTTTTAAGGTTTTAATTGAGACTTAAGTAAAACAACTCTTCAAACATTTTGTCGCTCATTTTTCTTCAATGAGGTCTCATTATAAGTACATTGGAAAAAAGTATCTTAGCAATCTTAGTATTTACAATATACTAAGATACCAAAAGAATGTATCTAAATACAAGATATAAGACGAACATTCAAAAAAGTATTTGAGATACAAGATGAAAATACCTACGTATTTTGCATCTTGTTTGTGTATTTCAAATACTTGTATCTTAAACAAGTCACATCTCTGATATTAGGGCATGGTTTCTTGAACATTTTCGACTGGTAATTAAACCAGGAATATAGTCCTGCGAGGTTATTCATGTTTTCCAAATAATTCTGTATACGATAGTCTTCCTAATGATTTGACATAGGTTTACAATAGAATACTCCTGAAAATTATTATTTTCAACTTCTTTTATAGACTAGTGCATATTTATAATTAATAATTAATAATAATTATCCGTGTGTTGAAAACATACACATAAAAATATTATGTACCATGTATTTTTTACCCTCCACAAGAATAGGTATTCTCATAATTGTAAGGAGCTGGATGCGGTAACACATTCTTCATGTTTCATATTCTTTATATTTTTGTAAAGATTTGTAATTTCAAATTTTTCATTAGACTATGACAACCGCACAAACCGAATAAAGTCTTATATTATTTATATATTCAAGAACACATTCACATTTGTGAAGTTGTAATTTTTTTAAATATTTGTAATTTCAAATTTTTGTAATTTCATTTATAATTCCAAATTTTTCATTAGATTATGACAACCGCACAAACCGAATAAAGTCTTATATTATTTATATATTCAAGAACACATTCATATTTGTGAAGTTGTAATTTTTCAGAACAAATATTATTTAATTTATTTATACAGGTTATTTGTAAAACATTAATAATCTCGCAGAACTATATTCCTGCATTGATTATGAGTCGAAAATGTTCAAGCTAATAGCTAATATGACCTAATATCAATAGTTCAGGAGATATGCGACATTAAAATGTACATTTTTTTTTCAATATTTCTGACTTATTTTTTGGAAAACGTTGGACTATCATTAGAGTAACTTATATCGAATATGATAAATTCATTCCCTTAAATACAAGTCAAATAAAAAAATAAAAACCTTCGAATTCCAATTGGAAAACATTCCAATTGGAATTTTTTCAGGGTTTTTATCATTTTATTTAACTTATATTGAAACGAATGAATTTTTCGTAGTCGATATGAGTTACTGTAATGATAGTCCAACGTTTTACAAAAAATAAGTCAGAAATATTTAAAAAAAAAATTGCAAACTTTGATGTCGCATATCTCCGTAACTATTGATATTAGGTTATAATAGCTTGAACATTTTCGACTCATAATCAAGGCAGGAATATAGTCCTGCGAGGTTATTAGTGTTTTACAAATAACCCTGTATATCTAGTCAGCACGATTGATTTTATAATACATTTTAAATAGGTATAAAAAGTGTATAAATAAATACACTCACCTGTTATTATTTAACCACACTTGTGCGTAGATTTATATGTTTGTGTAATCGATTAACACCATTAATTTGTTTTGCACCAGACAGTATTTTTTTTCAATTAGGCCAGACACTTCGTGTGTTACGTAAGAACGTGCATTGCGGGAAATTTTAGCAAGTCTCATTATATATATAGTATTTTTTATTTCTGATATGGTGCCATTCCATGCTGTTATTATTGAAGCATATATTGTATTAAAATATTCTAGCAATAAAAAAAGCATACAAAACGTAACTGTGGGGTAAGAGAGCGTTAATAAACCACGTGGTTCCATTTTGAACGCCTCCCTCCCTCCATGAAGCCCCAACGCGGCTTTTGCCCCCTATTCCCTCTCGAGTGGAGCGAAGTTTTATTTTTATTAATTCCAGAAAAAAATTATCTTATTAGCTTTTTTCTCTTACCAAAACTATTTTTAAAATTATTGGTAGGAATGCGTGTAGCGGGAAATACTTGACGAACTGCACTTGAAATTAGTATTCAAGTAATATCTAAATATAATTATTTGGTTCGAATTCACGGCTAAAAAAAACTAAATGACACGGCTTGAAAGACTCGGACGCGCGGACGGCAACTACATGACATAGACACCACCAATAATTATCCTTTCGTCAAAAATATTCTAGGTATATGAAAAATTTAAAATACTAGCTGTGCCCGCGCGGCTTCGCACGCGTAGATTTTTAGTACACTGTTTGGATCGCCATAGAACTTTCGCGAGTCTTCTAGGACATTCTCCTTCCAGAACTTTCAAGAAATTTATCGAATGTACAGGAACCTTCTAGACATACCGACACATTCCGCCACTCACTCTCCTTCTCAGAACATTCTAGAGCAGGTTTTTCCGGAACCTTCTAGACTCACCGACACAGTCGGCGCCCCTATTTTGAAACAATCCGAAGCATTTTCGGCCTTCCCATAACAAAAAAATGTGCTAGAAAGCACATTTTCGTCACCCACTCCCACCCACGCACACCCCCAGCATATTTTCGATTTGACACCAAGGGCTATCCACCACCATAACCACCTTTAGGTGGTTGTAGCTGGTTGTGGAGAAAACTTGGCGGGTAGGGAAACACGGGTTTCTTTTTATATATATCTATATATTAGATATCTATATATATATAATATATATATATATATCTATATATATTATCATATATATATATATATATATATTGATGTTTGACGGACATGGGCATTTGTATGAGCATCTAAGACGCGAACCATTTAAGAAAGTTTCCGTTTGTTTCAATTATTTCAAATATTCCAGGTTGCATTATTATAAGTGTGAGTTTTAATTATTTATATGAAATTCGATAAAATAATCGACGATAACCATTACATATTTTTACAACTCAATACTTTGAGCGTTATTAATATATAATTTTGTCTTAAAAATGTTCTCAGATTTTCACGGCTATTCAGAATCTTTGTGTATAGTTTTCTGGGATATTCTGCCGTGTATACGTGACCTCTCCTCGGGTCTAATGTCAGCCCTGATGATGGACCCTGCAATGGATCAGTACAGAAAATAATTTCGTCTTTATTTTAGTTTTTAAGTATAACTTCTACCGCGAGTACAAGCATTTTTTTTTATAATTATAAATATTCTGTATTAGATATAAACATTTCCATATCTCATTGGAGTCATTTTGGTTTTTGGCTTTTGAAAACTCGCTGGAAAATATTTCCGATAAGCCAAGTAAAGTACATCGTCATTTCAAATCACAACTACACTTTGAACTTAAAATAATAGTTTAATAACGACTCAAAGATGCAAATAACAATACAATGAAGTTCACTTTAACAGAGCAAAATTAAAAATATTTTTTCACTGAGTGGTGTAGTGAGACGCAACCAAAATACGAAAATAATTAGCATATAAAATAAAATAATTAAGAATTAAATCCATTTATCCAGGCTAATAAATAAATATGCTATTGACAGGGATTCCCGAAATTTAGTGATTCGGGATGTCCACAATTTTGCAGGGTTCATAACGTCGCTAGTTCATTTTTTATTTACGTAATATTATTTAGTTAAAAAAATATATTTTTACATTTTATGAATATTTAAAAAACAGACCATTTTATGGCTCCGGTTAATCCGCAACCCAGTGCGTAGAGCGACCCCGGAGGCCCGGATAATCAGGAGCACAGGTAAGATTGATCAGGAGTCTACTAGAGTGTCATCAGTATAAATTGGCGTGCGAGGGAGGGCGTCCCTGTCGCGAAACAGAAGTTGCCAGGGTGTAAATTTATAATGTACAGAGTGTCCGGTGACCGGTGTCAGAGCCTTTAATAGAAATTTGGTCGGGCAACACTAAAGAAAAAACCAGTAATGGCGGCCGCTCTATCCGGAGTCCTGTCAAACGGTAATATTGGTCCATTATTTGCTATTTCAGCTCCGCAAAATTTTAAAACTACATTGGCAATTGTTCTTGCACCACCTGCAAGGTGTTGCAAGACTGTTTTGGACATAATTCAGTGTACATTGGAAATCAAGATGTCACAGCTCACGCGCAAATACGAGATTGAACTGAATGACAGGGCGAGGGGTTACCGCCTGCTGCGGGCGGGGCGGGTTTTAGTTACAAAGTCGCCGCACGCCAATTTACTCTTTACACTTACTTATTTACACTTTACTTATTTACAATTTGTTGGGCAGGCTCTAGATACGGATTTTGCAATACATCCGTATGGAGTGGCGGGGTTGTCAATAGCCATCGATGCAAAAGTCGAGAATAACAACAGTTTAGTATAATCTCAGTGGCTACCAACATTTCGCGCATGTCCTGATGACGCAGCTAATCATAAGAACCAGCTACCGCCAGACTTAGTTACGTTGTAGTATCAAACAAATGAATGAAACATTTGAGTTCGGGGGATTTTAGCAGATAACATTTAAATAACAGGTAATTTTATAGATATAAAAATGAGTAAGTAAAACGTAAAAATAACAAACCTGATTTTTAAAAATGTTTGGGATATAAAAGCAAAGGCGATATCAAAAAAAATGTTTTGAATGCAGTCACCGAGGATAATTTAATATGTACTGAATTCTAGATTTTATTTAAATGCCTATTTCCTTCAAAATCATGTTTCAATATACATAAATAAAATAAACAATTCAAATATATATTAAAAAAATTCGGTAATATCCAAAAATGGAATGCAGTCATCGAGGATAAATAATTTATAGTGATGTTCCAACTAGTCGGTAAAGCCGACTATTCGGCCTCTTTCGTAGTCAGCGACTATTCGGCAAAGAACGCCTTCTTACTGCTTATGTGAATGTATTTTTCAATAAAATGTATATAAGAGGAATTAAATTAAAAATACCTTGATGTTTTTAAATACTTTTAATTGTTTTATTTTATTTTATTTTATTAATATCCTATTCAGATCATTTTTTTCACTTACTGTCTTACTGTTACTGTCATCTTTTTAAATACTTTTAATTGTTTTATTTTATTTTATTTTATTAATATCCTATTCAGATCATTTTTTTCACTTACTGTCTTACTGTTACTGTCATCTTTTTAAATACTTTTAATTGTTTTATTTTATTTTATTTTATTAATATCCTATTCAGATCATTTTTTTCACTTACTGTCTTACTGTTACTGTCATCTTTTTAAATACTTTTAATTGTTTTATTTTATTTTATTTTATTAATATCCTATTCAGATCATTTTTTTTCCTTTGTCTATAATATAATTAATTAACACCATTATTAAATTGTAAACATTTAATTATTACTATTACTTAATTTTAATTGGCAATAAGATTTATTCACAAATGTTATATAAATAATAAATATTCTTGAACATTATACTACTGGAAGAGCACTGTCTGCTATAATACAGTAAATTACTAGTGTAGCAGGCAGGGCGTCAAATCAATTTAATGTTTACTTGCTGCCAAGACACTCAACAACAATGAAAAAAGCTTCATTAAATTTTGTAAACACTGTAAACATTTGTAACATTGAACATTGAATAAACATTTGAATTTGAATTTGAATTTGAATTTGTTAATATTTAACCGTGATTTAGTATTTTTAATTTAGAATCAGTCTTACACATTTTGAAATGTGTAAGAAGCAACCTTTCCTTTAGTACCTCAACTAATCAGTCTCTAAAATTACTTACTTGTAAAGAAAAAATACCTATGACATTTATCAAACAAAATTAGTATGTTAAAACATTTATAAATATTTATTCTAATTTAAATAAAAGAGTAGGATTTTTTTATTAACAGACTAAAAATTAGCATTAAACTAAGATTGCATGTACATGATGTACTGAAAAAAAACATTTATTAAAATTCTAAACATTAACTGCTTCATAAAAACAAAAACAATCAGTCTAACGTAGATACTTATATGATTTATATCCGTACGTAACCTAATCAAATCACGTGAATCAGCAGTAAACGAAGCGTCACGGAAATTGCCGAATACCCCCGAAACCGTGATCGGCTTGGCAGACTAGTCGGCCTCTTTACAAACGACTAATTGGCTACTCAGCCAAAGTCATAGTCGGCACATCTCTACTAATTTATAATGTAAGATTTTATAGGAAATATAGCCTAGCCTATCAATTTACACGATTTTGGAATACATAAAATATAGAATTCAGTACTTTTTAAATGAGCAATCCCTGGTGACTGTATTCAAAATATTCATTTTTTAATTTTTTGTATATTGCTGCCTTTCTTTTATGTATATTTTTTAATAAATAATTGTTTTTTTATAATTTAGTGAATTATTTAAAAATGTGTTTATTTCAATTTGCGATTGTTATTTTGATTGCTTCATCGTGTACCTTATCTTAATAATGTTTTTAAACTGTACTGATGTCTCTTAGTTTTTACAATTTTTTTTAATTCTGCTCTGCACCTAACCCACATACCTACCTACAAATAAATAAAAACGGATTGGCAAGATTAATAACAGTGACATACCTTTTTTTAATCCGATAAGTCATTTGTCAATAACAATCATTTATAAAAAAATAAGATATATATTTCAAATAATCGAAATTTTATAGATTTCATTTCTTAATAAATACATGATCTTCTTTTCTATTTCAAAATTTGCATCTCAAACACGGCGAAAGACCTCTATGGAGATGGAAATGATGCGGCCATTTTGTTTTTTTTTTCAATTTTTTCCAATGAAATAATAATTTAATATATACTATATTAAGTACCAATGAACTTTAACCGTCATTCTCACTGTTTGCATGCGCCTAGGTCCACTACTGGCAATGCGACAAAAAAATTCAACAATTTTCTCGGTCCTAGTGAAAAAATTTGCGTTACGTATTTCTCACACACTTGAAGATTTCGATCGAACGCGATGAACTTTAACCGTCATTTTCACTGTTTCCATGCGCCTATGTCCATTGCTGGCAATGCGACAAAAAATTCAACATTTTTCTCGGTCCTAGTGAAAAAATTTGCGTTATGTGTTTCTCACACACTTGAAGATTTTGATCGAACGCGATGAACTTTAACCGTCCTAACTCTTTGCATGCGCCTAGGTCCATTGCTGGCAATGCAACAACAAAATTCAACATTTTTCTCGGTTAGGTTAGGTTAGGTTAGGTTATGTGTTTCTCACATACTTGAAGATTTTGACCAAACGCGATGAAATTTAACCGTCATTTCCACTTTTTGCATAGGTCCATTGCTGGCAGTGCGACAAAAAAATTCAACATTTTTCTTGGTTAGGTTAGGTTAGGTTAGGTTAGGTTAGGTTATGTGTTTCTCACATATTTCAAGATTTTGACCAAACTCAATGAAATTTAACCGTCATTTTCACTTTTTGCATGCGTCTAGGTCCATTGCTGGCAATGCCAAAAAAAAATTCAACATTTTTCATGGTTAGGTTAGGTTAGGTTAGGTTAGGTTAGGTTATGTGTTTCTCACATACTTTAAGATTTTGACCGCACGCGATGAAATTTAACTGTCATTTTTACTGTTTGCATGCGCCTAAGTACATTGCTGGCAAGGCGACAAAAAAATTCAATATTTTTCTCGGTCCTAGTGAGAAAATTTGCGTTATGTTTTTCTCACACACTTGAAGATTTTGACCAAGCGCGATGAAATTTAACCGTCATTTTCACTGTTTGCATGCGCCTAGGTCCATTGCTGGCAATGCGACAACAAAATTCAACATTTTTCTCGGTTAGTTTAGGTTAGGTTAGGTTAGGTTATGAGTTTCTCACATACTTGAAGATTTTGACCAAACGCGATGAAATTTAATAGTCATTTTCACTTTTTGCATGCGCCTAGGTCCATTGCTGGCAATGCGAAAAAAAATTCAACATTTTTTTCGGATAGATTAGGTTATGTTAGGTTATGTGTTTCTCACATACTTGAAGATTTTGACCAAACGCGATGAAATTTAACTGTCATTTTCACTGTTTGCATGCGCCTAGGTCCATTGCTGGCAATGCGACAAAAAATTCATTATTTTCGCGGTACTAGTGAGAAAATTTTCGTTATGTGTTTATCACATACTTGAAGATTTTGACCAAACGCGATGAAATTTAACCGTAATTTTCAGTGTTTGCATGCTCCTAGGTCCATCGCTGGCAATGCGACAACAAAATTCAACATTTTTCTCGGTTAGTTTAGGTTAGGTTAGGTTAGGTTATGAGTTTCTCACATACTTGAAGATTTTGACCAAACGCGATGAAATTTAACCGTAATTTTAAGTGATTGCATGCGCCTAGGTCCATTACTGGCAATGCGACAACAAAATTCAACATTTTTTTCGGATAGATTAGGTTATGTTAGGTTATGTGTTTCTCACATACTTGAAGATTTTGACCAAACGCGATGAAATTTAACCGTAATTTTCAGTGTTTGCATGCTCCTAGGTCCATCGCTGGCAATGCGACAACAAAATTCAACATTTTTCTCGGTTAGTTTAGGTTAGGTTAGGTTAGGTTATGAGTTTCTCACATACTTGAAGATTTTGACCAAACGCGATGAAATTTAACCGTAATTTTAAGTGATTGCATGCGCCTAGGTCCATTACTGGCAATGCGACAACAAAATTCAACATTTTTTTCGGATAGATTAGGTTATGTTAGGTTATGTGTTTCTCACATACTTGAAGATTTTGACCAAACGCGATGAAATTTAATCGTCATTTTCACTTTTTGCATGCGCCTAGGTCCATTGCTGGCAGTGCGAAAAAAAATTTAACATTTTTCTTGGTTAGGTTAGGTTAGGTTAGGTTAGGTTAGGTTAGGTTAGGTTAGGTTAGGTTATGTGTTACTCACATACTTTAAGATTTTGACCGCACGCGATGAAATTGAACCGTCATTTTCACTTTTTGCATGCGCCTAGGTCCATTGCTGGCAGTGCGACAAAAAATTCAACATTTTTCTTGGTTAGGTTAGGTAAGGGTAGGTTATGTATTTCTTACATAAGGCGACAAAAAAATTCAACATTTTTCGCGGTACTAGTGACAAAATTTTCGTTATGTGTTTATGAGATACTTGAAGATTTTGACCAAACGCGATGAAATTTAACCGTAATTTTCGGTGATTGCATGCGCCTAGGTCCATTGCTGGCAATGTGACAAAAAAATTCAACATTTTTCTCGGTTAGTTTAGGTTAGGTTAGGTTAGGTTATGTGTTACTCACATACTTTAAGATTTTGACCGCACGCGATGAAATTTAACTGTCATTTTCACTGTTTGCATGCGCCTAGGTCCATTGTTGGCAATGCGACAAAAAATTCATTATTTTCGCGGTACTAGTGAGAAAATTTTCGTTATGTGTTTATCACATACTTGAAGATTTTGACATAACGCGATGAAATTTAACCGTAATTTTCAGTGTTTGCATGCGCCTAGGTCCATCGCTGGCAATGCGACAACAAAATTCAACATTTTTCTCGGTTAGGTTAGGTTTGGTAAGGTTAGGTTAGGTTAGGTTAGGTTAGGTTAGGTTAGGTTAGGTTATGTGTTTCTCACATACTTTAAGATTTTGACCAAACGCGATGAAATTTAACCGTCATTTTCACTGTTTGCATGCGTCTAGGTCCATTGCTGGCAAGGCGACAGAAAAATTCAACATTTTTCGCAGTCCTAGTGAGAAAATTTGCGTTATGTGTTTCTCACATACTTGAAGATTTTGACCAAACGCGATGAAATTTAATCGTCATTTTCACTGTTTGCACGCGCCTAGGTCCATTGCTGGCAATGCGACAAAAAAATTCACATTTTCCGGGCCCTAGTGACAAAATTTGCGTTATGTGTTTCTCTCTCACATACTTGAAGATTTTGACCAAACGCGATGAAATTTAACCGTCATTTTCACTGTTTGCATGCGCCTAGGTCCATTGCTGGCAATGCGTCAACAAAATTCAACATTTTTCTCGGTTGGATTAGGTAAGGTTAGGTAAGGTTAGGTTAGGTTATGTGTTTCTCAAATATTTTAAGATTTTGACCAAATGCGATGAAATTTAACCGTCATTTTCACTGTTTGCATGCGCCTAGGTCCGTTGCTGGCAATGCGACAAAAAATTCAATATTTTCGCGGTCCTAGTGAGAAAATTGTCGTTATGTGTTTATCACATACTTGAATATTTTGACCAAAAGCGATGAAATTTAACCGTAAGTTTCAGTGTTTGTATGCGCCTAGGTCCATTGCTGGCAAGGCTATAAAAAAATTCAACATTTTTCGCGGTCCTAGTGAGAAAATTTGCGTTATGTGTTTCTCACATACTTGAAGATTTTGACCAAACGCGAAGAAATTTAATCGTCATTTTCACTGTTTGCACGCGCCTAGGTCCATTGCTGGCAAGGCTATAAAAAAATTCAACATTTTTCGCGGTCCTAGTGAGAAAATTTGCGTTATGTGTTTCTCACATACTTGAAGATTTTGACCAAACGCGATGAAATTTAATCGTCATTTTCACTGTTTGCACGCGCCTAGGTCCATTGCTGGCAATGCAACAAAAAATTCAATATTTTCGCGGTCCTAGTGAGAAAATTGTCGTTATGTGTTTATCACATACTTGAAGATTTTGACCAAACGCGATGAAATTTAACCGTTATTTTCACTGTTTGCATGCGCCTAGGTCCATTGCTGGCAAGGCTATAAAAAAATTCAACATTTTTCGCGGTCCTAGTGAGAAAATTTGCGTTATGTGTTTCTCACATACTTGAAGATTTTGACCAAACGCGATGAAATTTAACCGTTATTTTCACTG
>JADDOH010012833.1:0-94636 GCA_016648135.1 Agrypnia vestita
AAATTATACCTCGTACTCAGTTGCTTTAGGTTGTTCAAAGGGTGCTTGGGTTGTAAAGAGAACAAACAGATAAACAGACGTACAATCGACTCGTAGTGATAATACAGTTATGCAGAATGCCTTCACTCTTAAAATCACATTATATAAAAATGTGAGCACTCGGATTTATTATAACGACAAAATCAATGGTAAATGGATTGATATTTCATGTTTGACGTAAAAATATTTTTGTACATTAATCGTGAAGTGAAGCGCAATGCAGCGAATATCTAAGAATTGGATATTATATGTATGGTGGGAACTATAAAACTTGAAAGTTGTCCACAAAAAACCGCACTGGAGCATTGTCGTGCTTCAGAGACAGTCGCCAGTCAAAAATATCATCAATGAGCTCGAACCACTTAAGAATATGTCTTCATGGCCTTTGATACATGTACTGTACGAGTAATGTTAGGTCCTTACATATGAAATTGGCGTTTTGCCGTACTGGCAAATTTGATCTCAAATATCTTCTCTTTGGTTAGGAATTCCAAATCCAAATTTATACAGCTATTTACTCATGTATTTGTGTTTTGAAAATTATAATTCATTTGTTTTTTCCTCAATTAGTTTTTTTTTTCCGTCACTCAGTTTACAAAATGAAAAACTTGAAATATCGCGTTATTTACGTGTACGAGTTCCACCGTGGCACCAGTGCTGCTGATACGGCTCGAAGGATTAATGATGTGTATGGCGACGGTGCCGTAAAAGAAAACACAGTGCGTTTTTGGTTCCAACGTTTTTCGTTCTGGAAATTTCGACCTGCAGAACAAGCCCCGTAGACGGCCGGAGACCAAAGTTGATAATGAAGAATTGAAGGCTATTGTGGAAGCGGATCCATCGCAAACCACATCCGAGTTAGCTGCAGGCTGCGGTGTTAGTGATAAAACTGTTTTAATCCACTTGAAGCAAATTGGTAAGGTGAAAAAGCTTGAAAGGTGGGTACCTCACGAATTGAGTGAAGCAAATCAACAAACGCGCGTTGACTGCTGCGTTGCATTACTCAACCGGCACAATAATGAAGGGATTTTAAATCGAATCATTACCTGTGATGAAAAGTGGATCCTGTACGATAATCGGAAGCGCTCATCGCAATGGCTGAACCCTGCCGAACCAGCCAAACCATGCCCCAAGCGAAAATTGACTCCAAAAAAGTTACTTGTGAGCGTTTGGTGGACTAGTGCTGGTGTCGTTCACTACAGCTTTCTTAAATCTGGCCAGACGATTACGGCAGATGTCTATTGTCAGCAACTGCAAACCATGATGGAAAAGCTAGCTGCTAAACAACCGAGGCTGGTTAATCGCTCTAGGCCACTGCTGCTTCATGATAACGCTAGACCACACACTGCACAACAGACGGCTACCAAATTAGAGGAGCTTCAATTGGAATGTCTAAGACATCCACCGTATTCTCCGGACCTTGCCCCAACAGATTACCATTTTTTTCGAAATTTGGATAACTTCTTGCAAAGGAAAAAATTCAACTCCGATGGGGCAGTCCAAACCGCCTTCAAAGATTTTATTGATTCTCATCCGAATGGTTTTTTTAGTAAAGGGATCGATGAACTACCTATGTGATGGCAAAAGTGCATAGATAGCAATGGTACATACTTTGATTAAATAAATATATTATAATAAAAAAAAATCGGCCTTATGTTCCTCCCATACTAAACGCCAATTTCATATGTAAGGACCTAATATTATATAATGTTAAAGGAATCATACTATTGAAAATATAAATCTCAATTTAGTAATATTGAAGTCCTATACATTATTTTGCTTTTCATGTCGTTGTTTTCTAACGAAAATATTTTGTAAATTTCATTCTTGCCTATTACATCCATCCATCCCTGTTCGTGTATTTAGGAATATGGCAAAAACAAGAGAAGACTATCCTATCTAATGTCGTCCTTTCAAAAAAAAGTATCTATTTATCATACAGCCAAGAGAGTTTGTTGCACTTAAAATACAACAAAAATATGTATACCTTTTATCAACCACATAATATACCAACATATAGTATGCTGTGTATGCACGTGAGAGGCTTCTACTGAAACAATACAGCACCATGTCTTGCTCTAACACTACTCACCTGATACAGTAGACTCCGATCACCTGGGATGAACGGTAAAAAAAATTCGTTGATCCAACAGCATCGAAAAATTGGCCGAAATGAAAAAAATCGCGCACTCGTGTTTACGCCAACAATAACAATCCGCCCCCGGAATATTGCCGGGACGTCTTACTTTACTTTTTTGCACATTTTTATTTACTCCACTAAAAACTCAACAAATAAGAAAATTTAATCACTCAGAGAAATAAGAAAGTAAAGAAGAACGATTTCGCCCTTTTTGACGGAGTGTACATCGAATATTTCGAGAATTTCAAGGCAGTCAAGAGAGATTCCATGTAATTTAGCGCGATGGCGTAATTGATTTTTCTGAATAAATCATCTTATATTTCTTATCATTATATTGCACAAAATATTTATGTATCTGATAAATTGAGCTTTGTAAAAAATCTGTGATTTAATTTATGATTTGATAGTAGGTACTTATTCTTCGTGATTTTCTTCTAATTCGAGAAATAAATAAAACTATTAACTAAGTAATCATTACACCGTTTCCCCGCAGGAGTAGGCAGAAAGGATAGAACCCCATATTTTTCTATCTTGGCACACCAGTTTTGCTTCGGCTAAATTCATACATATTCTCGTGCATGCTCTACGATTTTTGAGGCTGTTATCAGGGCTATCCTACAATACTTGTAGTATCTGATCATGCCAGGTCTTTGGCGGACGCCCTCCATTCCTGCAGCCTTCGACACACGCCCCATATAACCATCCTTAACCATCCTTTCCTCGCTCATACGTTCCACATTTCTCAGAACTCCTTTCTTTATTCTGTCTAGCATACTACACCCAGCATAACATTTACTTTTAATTTGTTCATTCCTCACTCCATCGACCAAAGATTTTTCATACAATCGCCTTGGTGACCGCATTCAGTCTACTTTACTATACATCAGAGTTGGCACCAGAACGCCATTATGTACCCCTCGTCTTGGTTTCTTTGACAGATTCTTATTGGCCATAATGGCAATCAGAGCACCATTTGCTTTGTTACCCACAGTAACTCTTTTTTCGATATCGTTCTATGCCTTGCTGTCTCTACTAAACATGCTTCCCAAGTACACAAACTCATTCTTAGCATTCGTTGTAAACAATTACATCACACTTAGTCATTCTTTCTTCTCTCTCGAACACTATCGCTTTGTTGACTAAATTTACTCTGCATGCGTACATTGGACATCCCGGACACTAGGCACTAAAGATCAGCTTCACTGATAGCCACTAATTCTTTGCATTGTCTGCGTATAGTAGGCAGCATATGGTAAGCCCGTCCATGTTCGCTCCTACTCTAGTTCCTTCAGTTCTTTCTTACAATTGTCCATATACAGATCAAAAAGGCATGGTGAAATTACGCATCAATTTGTAATATCAAACCATGATGTGAATGCTCCATTTATTCTCACGCAAACTACTTCCCTCGTGCAGGGATGCAATGTCTGTATGAGCTTACACTTCACTCCGTATTCAGACAAAACCTTCCATGTATTTCGTCTTATCACTCTGTCACACGCTTTTTGGAGATCCACACAGGCACAAAAAAGTTTTTAGTTTTTTGCCAAAAGCAGAAGCCAGATTCTTTCTCCATCGCAAGATATATTTACCCAATTGAATTTCACAAAAATTTAACAATCAATTCTGTTAATTAATTTTTTTTATGAAAAATTCATTAATAGAGCTAACTTATTTCATAACGTGAATTCACGTGGACACAGCGTAACCTTTCAATTTTAATTTCTCAAAAACATCTCGTCCCATCTCACTACAACCTGCCTCTAATAAATACTGTCTGTTCATTTGGAGCCGTTAATGCTCAGCATTCTATGTGATATAAAATACTCCCGAGAGTTTAGTTTTCTGTTTCCTCTTTACAGATTTCAGTTGACTGTCAACTCTTGAAAATCGGGCAAGAAACAGAGTGAACTAAGGCGATTCGAATTTCCCACCCAGTATTAAATTTTCAGTGCAAACGCCGACTCAAGAGCACTTTCCAGATTGTTCGTGTTACGTGAGATTACTAAACCATCATGGTCGCCTTATTAAGAACGCTTCTTCAAAACGCCATCTTTTCATCTGAGCTAACTTTAACAAAGCATATTTAATTAAACACCAGACAAAATACTTGATTGACTCTCACAAAATTAAGAGCGATTTTCTAACAGTTCCCGAGGCCTAATTGCTGTAGCGAAGTGAAATACATATATATATATATATATATATATATATAGTGTGATATTTATTATTCCATATCACCGGGGTGCCCTGAAATTTACAACATTAGAACCTATTACGCGGGGAACACCACATCGCATAGAGAAGTAATTAACTACCTCGCGTTTCGAAAAGGGTGAGGATCAGCTTTGACCAGAGACGTGCATAAATAGGTGAAATAGCTTCTGGTATTTGTAATGATGCAATCTAATTTGTTTTATAATTTGTGTATAAACAGAGCGGTCCCGAGCGACCCCATCTTCCGACAAGAGCGACCTTCCTTCCCGTCCGCGCTCGAGACCATCACGCGGTGATGCCTGCCCAGAAAATGGACCAGCTACGTAGTCAGCGTGAACGAGGAGATTGGCGGACCACAAGCTGCCTCAATTAGCTGCAGAAGTCAACTCGCCGCCCGAAATTTGCTGTTGCCGGAAATTGCAAATGGAGTCGATGTGAAACAAAGTAAAAGCTCTCCTTATTCTTTACCACCTGGGAACCTGCAGGCTCATCCGAGTCACAGTACGAAGAACATCTCAAAATCTCTCTTATTATCATCGCATCTAACACCACAAAATGTGCATTTTGTGGGATAAATGCAGAATAGGGCGTTGGGATTTCTAATAATAATTAATAACTTTTTTCGGTACAATTAAGTATTCTGATTCTAATAATGTCGTAAAATAATGTCGCAAATTATATATATTTATATTATACGAGTAAATCCAATTTAAAAATCGTAATTATTTTAATAGTAAGTTTTGACAATTAAGCCTTTTCCTTTGAATTCTGGAAGTTATATGAAATATAAATAAATTTTTCCGGTATAATTAATTGTCCTTATTTCAATAATGTCATAAAATAATGTCGCACTCTTATATTTATTAATATTACACAAGTAATTCCAATTAAAAAATCGTAATTATTTTCTTAAATAAATTTAACAAATAAACGATTTTATCATAGAATATAAACCAAAAAGATTTTATCCATTTTACCTATACAAAATGCAAACTATAAACAACACGATATTTTATTCAAAGATAAAAGTAGGTACTATAAATCAATAAAATAAACTGCATTACACACAGTTTTAAATGAACAAATAATAATATTAAAGAATGATTCCACAAATTATTGAATAAATTATACATTCAACTAGAAAATAAAAATAATGAAACATAACGTGATCTAAAAATAAATTCGCAATAAAATTAAATAACCTAAACTATAAACTTGTAATTAAATGAACTTATCAAACCTAACCTAACCTATAAATGTATAATTAAATTAACTAACCAAACCTAACCTAACCTAACCTATAAATTTATAATTAAATTAACTAACCAAACCTAACCTAACCTAACCTATAAATTTATTATTAAATTAACTAACTAAACCTAACGTTACCTAACCTATAAATTTATAATTAAATTAACTAACCAAACCTAACCTAACCTAACCTATAAATTTATTATTAAATTAACTAATCAAAGCTAACCTAACCTAACCTATAAATTTATTATTAAATTAACTAACCAAACCTAACGTAACCTAACCTATAAATTTATAATTAAATTAACGAACCAAACCTAACCTAACCTATAAATTTATAATTAAATTAACTAACCAAACCTAACCTATAAATTTATTATTAAATTAACTAACCAAACCTAACCTAACCTAACCTATAAATTTGTTATTAAATTAACTAACTAGGCTTTTTTTGTCACCCGCGAACAAGTACGGCTAGTCCGTAACTTTTGAGGCCTTTTTAGCCTTGATAATGGCACGTGATACCGTGTCGAAACGTCGGCCTAGGTCTTCGCAGGGAGACCATTTACAGAAAACGCGAGATATTCCAGTATCTACTTTTGTCATATATATATATTATATATAATATATATATAATATATATAATATATATATATACCGGTTCGGTTTTCGGCACAGTTACGAGTGATTAATTTTTTAAATGTTACTTGCTCTAAAAAATATTTTCTGCCACAATTTAGACCATTTTAATCCTTATTTTATAATTAGCATACTACATTAATTGAAACAAAAATAAAATATAAATAATAATTAGTTGTAATGGCTAAACTTTACTTTATGGCGTCACTCCGATTTTCTTAAAAAAAAGTATTCTGGTGTAGTTGAGTGCCCTGGTTTCAAAAATTAAATCAAATCGTAAAGTAATTTTCTAAATCAATTGACGAGAGACTAGGAGTTTAATGAAACTATGTACGTAGTGTCTCTTATATTTTATTTGTAGGTATAACTTGAAAACTTGAAAAAAGCCACTTACAGAATAAAGAATTTTGCATAAAAACGACCAAACTGTATGTGATTTAGAGAATTCCCTTTGACAAACTCGACAAAATAACGGAACCCAAAACATAAGCTCGACTAAACTTAGCTCATTTTGCGATAGACAAATAATATTCTGGCTCGGAGGAGCTCTTAAGTTTCTATTGCAAAAAATGCATTGGCGTGCCAAGTGCCCCCCTCACTTCTTCCACCCGCCCGCTCTACAGACGACCCAGGTCGAATGAGCGACGACGAGACGCCATAATACGTAATACCGTTCACTACAAAAATAATACATAAATTAAAACTACAAAAATAATTTAATTAATTTTTTTACATTATGTTGAAGATTTTTAAGTAAGAAAATTAGTTTAGATCTATGCTCTAAATTTAGTAACATTTTGATGTTGGGCCATAAAAATCAATGAAATATAAATATGTATGTACTCATGTACTATTCAAGCTAGACTTTTTTAGAGATCGATTTATCGTATGCGTTATGTATATTACACATTAATTTTGGCACAGCTTGCTACAAATATTAATAGTAAAATTTGTTTAATGAGATAATGGTTTTTATTAAAAAGAAAAGACTTTTGTGGTTAGGCCATGTGGCGAAGATAATCGAACGATGGAGTTAAGGAAAGTCAAAGCATCTATAATATAATTATCAAAAAATTATATTAAAATAGAGAAATCGTAATAATTAGCAAGATGTACAGATTATTTTTAGAAAAACATTTCGATCATATTGAATATGTAGAAATAGTAGAAGTAGTACTTAAAGGTATTTAAATATTGCTAATGGATTAATAATGTCTTCAGAAACCCAACACTGGAGAGAAACGGCGAGTAATAGAGATAATGGAGAGAAACTGTTTAGTAGTTTAAGATGCACCAGAAGTTGTAAAGGGAATAGATGATGGCAATGACGTGCGTACACTTCACAAACATGAAAGAAATTAACTGGTGAGCAGCCACGTTGAACCGGTGGAGAGAATTTTGCTAGCAGTGATCATGATCCACTACCGGTTTTGGAGCTCATCATAATGATGATGTCGTGACGGATATAATACATAGTACATAAATATACTTGTAACATGTACGTCGGACAGCACATTTATATGTGTACATTGTAGTATGGACATGTACATGGACAGACCCAATAAACGGAACGGGACCAATGGTGAGCAGGGAATGGAATTGAATATCACAATAATGGAGATACCGAGAACGCGATAGAAGATTCAATGTCTAAAGGGGGATAGAAGATAGAAGGAAAATAGTATCCTTTGAATTTGAGTCTTGTCTCTAAGCTGGTATCCACCATGCAACTCGACTAAAAAAAATTCAAACAAAAATTTGTTGAATTAAATTGTCAAACCGATATGCGTCATTCAGAGATTCAAAAGTTAAGAATAAGAGGCGTGTAAACAAATCAGTGTATCATAATTCGAATCTCATCCCTATTAAGTCGTCAGGATCGGGACGGATTCGGTGTATCTTCTAGTAAAAGATCTGTTTCGTATTACGTGTGGATTATTCGGTAGGTACTATTCGTAAATAGACGCAACCGCGATTGTCGAAGTCTGGGAATCTAATGCCGCCCGGCCAGCAGCCAGCAGCAGCGTCGGCGAGGTGAAGTAGCTACTGCCCTGCAATCCCAAATCGGTCATCCAGCAAGCTTAATGGATGGAGGAAAGCGTTCATATGAAATACCTACGTGTTCTATCATGCATTAACGAGATGATAGAATCTAGAGAATTTACGCACGATTGAAATTTCTCAAAAACTCTGAAATGCCCTACAACACTCTGGAAATGACTGGGATAATCTCGAAAACAATGAAAATATCGTGAAAATTCTAGGAATGTATAGAATAGTCTCGAATATTCGAAAAACCAACAAGTTTTGTACAAAAGGCGAAGTCAGAGCCGCACGAAGCCAGTCTTGTTGACGTTTCACAAATGCGACATTAGTAACGATAAACCGCAAAGCGGTGTGGCCAGCGCGATTAATCGAGTGAAAAATAAAAAACGTACCTATCATGGGCAAGAAGTTTTTCTACATGCTAATATTGAATGGAATTTTCTAGAAAGTGATCGAAGCAATAGAGAACAGCGATTTAAAAAGTGTTTTTCGGACGAGTGATTATAGATAATTAGTGCAAATTAAAAAAAATAATGTAATAATAAGTATCGTAAATCCTACTTAATAATAAGTAATGTAAAGCCCTAGGGGGTAACTTTGGCCCAAATCCGAAAAAAGTTTAAACTTCCCGCCCTGCGGTGTGAACGCAAAAAAATCTATGTAGTACCGCCCTAAATCTATAGATGGAAGTACATGTACTCGCTCCGGAATAAATTCTAATTGGTTGACGCGATGATAGCTCTTGCTGAGTTTCGGCAAGTACATTTTCGCTTAAAAAAAGGTGGTGCAAACTTTCGTCGGGAACTCAAGTTCTTGGTAAGTTAAATTTGTATTTGTTATTTAGTTGTAACGAGCAAGTAATTGCAAAGGTGTGATAGTAAAGATTGGTGAATATCTTCAATATTTAAAGTAAGAATTGCAAAAAATTAAGTCAAGGATACATTAATCCGAAAAACGGGTAAAATTGTCCCTAGGGCCAAAGTAAACTTTATTTCAGTTTTATGGTGAATTTCTAAACTCATTATAGTTTTCTTTACAGTAGCACCATGTCGACGCTTTACTGGCGTAAGTGAGGATCTCGACGTTATAAAGATTACTCGGATTTACAAATACAGGAGTGTTTGTGTACAATCAGATCTAAATAGCTTGGAACTAAATACCCAGAACAGATAATTAACGTAACAAAAAATAGTTATTCGGTGATGTTTTGTGCCAATGCTGCGGGCGGGTCTATTCGTCTTTATATTATATATAAATAGCAGCATTTATGGTCAACATGGATGGAGAATGGACCGGAAGGTCCGAAAAAACTGGAGAACGCTCGAGTTGGGGACAGCCCAACTAAATTTGGCAAAAAGAAGAAACTGAACGTGTCAGCTGGGAAATCCATTACGTATGCAGATATTTTAGAAGCAGGTCCATCAGGCGAAACACAAAAAAGAAAACAAGACGTCTAAAGCGAAGGAAATTTGTCCGACTTGAAAGTACTTCAACATACTGTAGCGATTCCGATATGAGCCTTGCTTTATCAACTGAAGGTTTGATTGTGCCACATTTGAAGCTGACCAAAGAGAAGATCAACATAAGTCAAGAAAACTGAGGAGACTGATGCTCAGTCTCAGCCTGAATTCCATCAATCTCAAGAGCCAATCTCAATCTCAAGAGGAGCGACGCAAAAGAGTTGAAATAAATAGAGACTCAAAGGATTACAATATAGACGACTACGTCAGCGTGAGGTGGGACTCGCGCATTTACCCTGAAATTTTCTGTTCCATTTCCGTTGGCTATATAAAACTTTCTTTATGTAAAACGTAATTGGACTTTTGATAAAACTACGTTACATTAACCATGCATCTTTGAAAAATGCAATTCCTGGCATAAACCTGGGTAGCCTGCTTCTCAGAACAAGATTGGCCCAAGTTAAAGAAAATAATAACAAATACATACCTATTTTTTTATCGTAATTTTAACATATTCCTTTTCCTTGGATCACCAAGAACGGTTTTGAAATAGAAAAAATAAAACTACTATATATAGAAAGAGAGAATGAATGTTTGGAACAAGTAGATGAGTGTGTGTAGTTGGGAAGTACGTTCGATCTAAGAGGGAATGTTGAGAAAGATATAGAGAGGAGAGTGACTGCCGGGAATAGGGTAAACGGTGCTTTGAATGCAATAATTTCTAATAAAAATATGTGCACCGAGGCAAAACTAGCGGTACATAATGGAGTTCTGGTACCGACACAAATGTATGGAAGTGAAGCCTGGAGCTGGCAGAAGAGGAACGAAAGTAGATTGAATGCAGTGGATATGAGATCCTTTAGACGTATGTGTGGCAAATCCACGTATGATAGAGTAAAGAATGAAGATATTAGGAACGAATGTTAAGCTGATCGTAGCATAATACATAGAATGAAAATAGGGTCGCTCAGGTAGTTTGGTTATGTTGAGCGAATGAATAAGGAAATAATGGTAAAAAAGATATATAATGCAAGTGTTGACGGCACCAGAAAGAGAGGGGACCACGGAAGACGTGGCGTGACCAGATTAACCAGATATTGGAAGATGGTCCTGTTAGAAGCCTCAACAACCGTCGAGCTTGCATGTGAAGACGTATGAATATAGATTAAGCGAAAGTTGTATGTCAGGACAGAAGGATATGGCGCTCTATCCTCTCTGCCTACCCCCACGGGGAAACGGCGTAATGGTAAGTTAGTTAGCTGGTTAGTTAGTTAGTTAGTTATGTTTTCATTTATCTCCCACAGTCATATGCCGTGATATGATATTTTTAAATGTAAAATTTGAATGCATTCGAATGCCTGAACACTCTTCACTGCGTCTGAAGTGGAAGGTGTCCAAAATACGTTTGTTTCCAAATACAAAATACAAAACCAAAATAGAGTTTGTATTCTTCCACTGTTTACGTACAACTGTGCAACATGAACGCTCAATCAAAGAGATAAGAACATAACTTTTCCAAAAGTTGCCCAATGTTGGATAGCACGCAACCGGTGATTAGACAAGAGGCAAGATGTTACAATACGTAAAGAAACTGAATTGGCAATGAGCACACTCGGAGGATGGACAATTGCTGAAAAAACACACACTCAGTTAAAAGGCAACTCTAAATCCGCTGGACTAAGAAAGCATTAAATTCTACTGCAATGCGTGGCAGCGGATAAATGGACAATGGACAGAGAATAAGATAAAGGCACGCAGGGAGGCCGAAGAAGACCGATGGTGACGATATTATTTATGCATCTGAATATAAAGGTACAGATACACATGCTTCTTTACTGGCATGCTAATGAGCATGCCACTAATAAGCACGCCCTAACAACTGTACACACTTGCTCATTACTGGCATGCTTATTAGTGGCATGCTCATAAATAAGCATGCCCAAAGCTAACAATCAAACACACATGCTTATTAGTGGCATGCTCTTGTCATAGAATAGAGACGCTCTTGTTCAAAATGGAAACTTTGCAAACTGAAATAGAAAATTCAAGTGAACCAATAAATCAAAAAAGTTCCCCAGTTTCCATCCGCACATTTTTGATTTTAGTTTGCCTATTAATAAAGTTTCGTAAACATTATTTCTCACTATATTATTTTTACACAACGGTGACCGAGTATTCCACAGACATTCGTAATTCCTATAATAAGTCACGAAAAGTAATGTTTTATCATCTCCCCAACGCGCCATATTTGTTTCATTTGTCGCCCGACTGAGAAGATCGCATTGATAATACTAGCCGCGAAGCCCGCGAATGATATAAGCATGCTCATAAATAAGCAAGTCTGTTCACACATGCTCCAAAGATACCCCTTCTCTATGGTGAATGACAGTGGCATGCTTATAAATCAACTGGCGGTTGATTTTTGAGCATGCCACTAGGTGGCATGCTCATTTCTAGCAATGTGCATACACACATGCCACTTATAAGCATGCCACTGTCAAAGTCGATACTGCGCATGCTCACGTGCCACTAAAGAAGCATGTGTATCAGACGCCTAAATTCGAGGATGTTTTGTAACAATCGTCTAAATTTAAATGTAAAATGGTAAAACTCTAAATGAAATAGCTCGGTGTTTCTAAGAAAATAAAGAATTCACATTTGGAAACCCGACATATTTTTTTCTCCCTTTTACAGTTCATTTAGAAAAGAAATTAATTACATTGTAAACCTTGAATAACAACGATTCCCACACATAAAGAACGCAATTACGACGTCGGGGCGTGCCGTTGCGAAGGAGGCTGGAGCGCCAGACTCGAGTTCACCGGAAGAGGAGACAGGGGAGAGGGAGAGAGCCAGGGGTTGTTAATGATGGTATCACGATTCAGAGTGTGTGATGTTTGCTCCTCCGTTATTTGCGTAAGTTATTGGACCATCAGTAATAAATTTTTTTTTATTTCAATGTTTCTTAATTCGCACTAATTTTGCTGTTTCTATCGCTTCGAGCACTTTCGAGAGTATTCCGTTCAATTTTTGCACGTAAATTCTTCGCCTGATATCTGTCAATTGGTTTACAATGCGGTGGCCACAATTTTTGCCGGTTTTATAGCTGATAATAACGCGTTTCTATATCGCACTTGTTAAATGTCAGCAATGACTACCTGCCTAGCCCGTTTATACCTAACATGTTGGTTTTTCGAACATCCTAGAACTTTCTTCCCATTTCTAGTAATTTACATATTAGCCATTACTTTTCCTCTTCGTAGTAGAGAAACGAGTTTTTGGAGAATTATAAATTCAACGATTGAATAAGGATAAAAAATATTAAATAGTAGACCTCGGATGCGAAAATTAGAAAATTTTAATTAAATATACATATTACATCACTTAAATATGTTCATGAAAGGCGACAACGCTGAATGTGGTGATAAAATATATCCTAAATAATTATTTGATTGCTAATTACCACTGATCGGCCATTGGAGACGCATTACCACGTATCTTTATACTCTCCATTTTTATGCTCCCACAATTATACAATAATAATATTTTCACTTTACTTTACTTTTATAAACGAGATATTTTTAATATGCACCACAAAAAGACTTAAAGGAAAACGAAATAAGTGAATAGGTTGACAAATAATTTTTTTAAATAATATAGGTAGGTATCTCTTTATTGTAAGCAACTTTAATTGAAAATTTTTCTATGTTAAAGTGTTCATAGTGGAAGACTTTTGAAATATGGTGTACTGATTTATATGGTATACTGATTTTGAACTGATTGACTTTTGAAATATGGTATACTGATTTATATGGTATACTGATTTTGAACTGATTGACTTTTGAAATATGGTATACTGATTTATATGGTATACTAATTTTGAACTGATTGACTTTTGAAATATGGTATACTGATTTATATGGTATACTGATTTTGAACTGATTGACTTTTGAAATATGGTATACTGATTTAACAATTTCACCACTTTTAAAATTTACTGATTAACGTCAATATTTTTGAAAAATCTACATATTAATGAGTCTCTAGAAATCTCTGGAACATTCCATAACACTCGGGAACAATTTGAAAACTTCAGAAACATTCTCTTAAATATTGTAAATGTCGAGTGATTACTAGAAATGGGAAGAAAGTTCTAGGATGTTCGAAAAACCAACATGTTAGGTATAAATGGGCTAGGCAGGTAGTCATTGCTGACATTTAACAAGTGCGATATAGAAACGCGTTATTATGAGCTATAAAACCGGCAAAAATTGTGGCCATCGCATTGTAAACCAATTGACAGATATCGGGCGAAGAATTTACGTGCAAAAATTGAACGGAATACTCTCGAAAGTGCTCGAAGCGATAGAAACAGCAAAATTAGTGCGAATTAAGAAACATTGAAATAAAAAGTGTGTGAAATATTATAGAAACATTTTGGTGGCAGTATATAGTGATAATATATTTAAGAATAGTGCTCCGATTTAATTCGTGTCCAGTGACTTTTTGGTAAATTGATTAAAAGATTTAAATTGTGTTTCATTTGCTTCCCATATACACGTCCCGTGACACTATTCTCAACAATTACTAAATTAAGCAGTTTTTAATTGTTAATACCACGTGAATACAAATACATACTGTATTTTTGTATAAAGGGTTTCAAGTTTTTTATAATAAAGAATATTAAATTCACGCCACATCAATATATTGCTGTTAATTTTCAAACTGAAAGTTACATTATGAAAATAGCATTATCTTGGCTGAATAAAATAGTCTTCGACCACATAAAAATAAAAGACAAAAAATGGCCGATTGAAGGTCGAATTACTTAGATATCTTGTGACGTGATCATCATTAAAAATATATTGATGTTATAAAAATATATTTTAACCACATATTAATCTAAACAACTAACAATGTTTCATATTTTATACGTTATACGTTGCAGTCAACATTGTACGTAAACTATATATCGGAAAATTGCCCCAATGTTTGAAAATGAACTTTTTATTTTATAGATGGGACTTTCATATGCATTGAAGATTGAATTTTTACACGGAGGCAGCATTTTTTGACAGGTACACAGACTGGTATGTTGAAGAACATTCACCCATCCTTTTTTGAGGTACCTCCCAAACCCTCATTAGTTAGTCCCCAGGTTTTTCTTCTAGTAAAAAATATAGCTCAAGCAATTCACACAGCTTCTGTTTTACTTTGAAGAGTTGTGGGTATACGACGTGAATGATGATAAACACAAATGCGGTGCAGGATAAAGATAGCAAAATGATACCATCAAAATGTATGTGATGAAATTGAATTTCTGTACTAAATAATAAATAGTTTTAATGAGTGAATTATTGATTTAAAAACATACGTTAATTAAAATTCACAAGAATAGACTAAATGGTATATTTTAAAATTAAATTATATACAAATTCACTTGGTTTAAAGCACGATATTTTGAATAATACCTACCGGTTTCGGAACCGCCGTTCCTTTTTCAGGGTAAAAAATAAAGTCTTTTAAACAAAGAAAATAAATTTGTGTTTAATTTATTTACAATGAATTACCTCAAAGTTATAGCCGATTAGAATAGCATATTTTTAGTCCAACATAATTATCTAAAAGGGAGCGATGACGATATGAATTATGATAATTTAGTAAAAGCGAAAACTTCATTCATTTTGTAAGCGCGTAAAGTACAGTACATAATTAAGCATGAAGAAAACCATGATTAACTGTCGGATATATACTGAAAATAGAATAAAATAGTACAGTTATTACATACTAACCTTCATCGAGTCGCAACAGCAAAATACATGTCCGAACGCTCAATGTGAAAATTCTAACAAAATGATCTGGTAAGTGCAAATTAAAATATAAAAATGTGACGCATAAAATGGTTTAAGAATATAATGGTTTTGACACAACATGAAAAATAATTTTGGTGATGTTTAAATATATTATATCTATAATATATATTTAAATATATTAAAAATAAATTTTAGTGATGTTTAAATATATTATATCTATAAAAATAAATCATATTATATTTTCTTACTTTTACAAGCAATACTTAATTTAAATTTAATTTAATAAAATTAATATGCGATTCACTCATGATAATAGTGAAAAATTATCGGATATATATTAGGTCCTTACATATGAAATTGGCGTTTTGCCGTACTGGCAAATTTGATCTCAAATATCTTCTCTTTGGTTAGGAATTCCAAATCCAAATTTATACAGCTATTTACTCATGTATTTGTGTTTTGAAAATTATAATTCATTTGTTTTTTCCTCAATTGTTTTTTTCTTTGCGTCACTCAGTTTACAAAATGAAAAACTTGAAATATCGCGTTATTTACGAGTACGAGTTCCACCGTGGCACTAGTGCTGCAGAAATGGCTCGAAGGATTAATGATGTGTATGGCGACGGTGCCGCAAAAGAAAACACAGTGCTTTTTTAGTTTCAACGTTTTCGTTCTGGAAATTTCGACCTGCAGAACAAGCCCCGTGGACGGCCGGAGACCAAAGTTGATGATGAAGAATTGAAGGCTATTGTGGAAGCGGATCCATCGCAAACCTCATCCGAGTTAGCTGCAGGCTGCGGTGTTAGTGATAAAACTGTTTTAATCCACTTGAAGTCAATTGGTAAGGTGAAAAAGCTTGAAAGGTGGGTACCTCACGAATTGAGTGAAGCAAATCAACAAACGCGCGTTGACTGCTGCGTTGCATTACTCAACCGGCACAATAATGAAGGGATTTTAAATCGAATCATTACCTGTGAAGAAAAGTGGATCCTATACGATAATTGGAAGCGCTCATCGTAATGGTTGAACCCTGCCGAACCAGCCAAAACATGCCTCAAGCGAAAATTGACTCCAAAAAAATTACTTGTGAGCGTTTGGTGGACTAGTGCTGGTGTCGTTCACTACAGCTTTCTTAAATCTGGCCAGACGATTACGGCAGATGTCTATTGTCAGCAATTGCAAACCATGATGGAAAAGCTAGCTGCTAAATAACCGAGGCTGGTTAATCGCTCTAGGCCACTGCTGCTTCATGATAACGCTAGACCACACACTGCACAACAGACGGCTACCAAATTAGAGGAGCTTCAATCGGAATGTCTAAGACATCCACCGTACTCTCCGGACCTTGCCCCAACAGATTACCATTTTTTTCGAAATTTGGATAACTTCTTGCAAAGGAAAAAATTCAACTCCGATGGGGCAGTCCAAACCGCCTTTAAAGATTTTATTGATTCCCGTCCGAATGGTTTTTTTAGTAAAGGGATCGATGAACTACCTATGAGATGGCAAAAGTGCATAGATAGCAATGGTACATACTTTGATTAAATAAATATATTATAATAAAAAAAATCGGCTTTATGTTCCTCCCATACTAAACGCCAATTTCATATGTAAGGACCTAATATTACAAAACAACTTATTAATATTTATATGAATAAATCGGATGATACATTCACAGCTTCAATTAATTTCAATCACCAGTCAATTAGCTACGTGAAGATTTTCCGATATTGGAAATTTACTATTCAATTTCCAGAATATTAGGTGTTCCAGTATTGGACATCGTGCAAATATCATATCCGCTGAATCCGCTCGGGAATAAAGCCCTCGGGCCGTGGCTACTACTAGTTTATCTGGCGTCACGTACAGATGTTTCTCTCTAAGTTCCGGCCCTTGATTTCAGGAGGCTCCGTTTACCCACACAAACGTAAATAAAAATCAAAAACTCTATTAATTTCTTAATGGAAGTGTGAGGTAGAAAACACAATTAATTATTACATTTAGGTTAGGTTAATAATTATTACATCAATATGGGTGGTAATTGTGACCACCTATTTATATAAACAACCTTTATAGTTTAGTTGAAAAACTTAACCAACAACAAAATAAATAAACAAAAACCTCTTATTTTAGGCAGAAAAAAGTAAGAAAATAGAGCTAAATCGTCTCAGAAAATCACAGCTCTTCTTCTCTAAATTCGAATATATAATGAAAGTACAATCAAAATACAAGTAAACCTTTCTAAGATATTATGAAGAAAAAAATATTTTTCATAATGTACCTATATCATATCGATGAAGCTTTCATATGGAACAGGGTGTGCAAGTTACACATATATACAATATTCAAAAATTTGATAGACGTGGTAGTCTATTATTGGTGGAATCGGTGAATATTATATTGTGTAAAGTGATCGCTTAAGCCAGCCGTTTGATAGGTTGTAAGACCTATGAACACCCAAAACTTCTTCTATACCTACTTTCCCATATTAAAAAAATAGCTTCGTCTCCATGAAACATCTAATGTCCCTTGGGGATAAAATCCAGTATTGCGTTCTTGAATCATGAGCATCAAGCACCAAAGTCCCTGCTGAACTCAAGGCCAATAGGGCGAAGGAGTTTAGGAAGGCCAAAATTAGGATGTAGTGACAATGTCCTCAAAGTCATCTCTGCCTTGGAGCTTCTAAACCGAGATGAGGGGAGGAAGATTCTTGAGGAGGCCAAGACCCACCAAGGGTTGTAGTGCCAAGAGTGGTGATGATGATTGTGTTCTTGAAAAATTTGAACCCACTCAAAATATTCTCAAAAGTTATTATTTAAAATAGCTGGTCGTACCCGGCGTTGCACGGGTTAAGGATAAAGTTGAAAATAAATTTGTGGGAGGAAACAAAGGTTTCATTATTTTGCAAAGTAGCTAATTAAAACAATGTTTCCATTTAATCAAGGCTGGATCGGATAGAATGTCTAGGGAAGAAATGTGGCCTATTTTTTTATCGGGAATATGTATGCAAAATTTGGGTCCAATCAGTCAAGCGGTGTAGATTTGTACAGAAAATAGATCTGGGGGAGGGGATGGATTAGAGGGAGAAGGGGAAATGTCATCTATATTATCCGACTGGTCCTAAAGAATAAATATACAAAATTTGGGTCAGATTGGTCAAACGGTACAGATTTGCATTGTAAATATATCAGGGGGATGGGAAGGGGTAAAAGTGGGGGGGGGGGGAATGTCGACTATGTTATTCGCTAAAGAATGAGTTTCCAAATTTCGAGTCCGATCGGTCAAACGGTACAGATTTGCAATGAAAATATATCGTGGGTTGGGGTAGGGGTAAAAGGGGGGAGGGAATATCACCTGTGTTACCCGCCTAGTCCTAAAGCATAAGTATGTATTATTTGAGTCGAATCATACAAACGGTGTAGATCTTTACAGAGAACAGACAGACAGAGATAGAAACTGAGTTTTATAGGTAGGTTTAGATATGTAGAAGTATGTTGTTATTGTGTAATATGAATGGTTGTTATGAACCTTAACATTTTCATTTTTACATTACAAACATTTACATTTTAATTTATTTTAATAAATACTAGGTATATAAAAACAAATGACGTATACAAAAACATCCTTGTATTTGAATGCAATGTTGTGCCAAAATTTCAAAGCAATCGGTGAAGAACTTTCAGAGATTATCGATTTTGTACAAACAAACATTTACATTTTTATTTATATAGGTAATGTCAAAATATCATGTGTCTATCTTTCATTTACACGGCAAAAAAAAATTATAAAAACCAAAGATGAAAGAAAATGTAGAAATTAAAAGTATTACGGTGGTAGGTAAAAGTTTTTTATGCCACTGAGCTGTTTCATCAAATTTCGTCGAATTTTTTTATCGTTTTGACGAAGAGTTTTGCAAAATATGATAATTTTGATGTATTACTAATGAATGAATAGTAGATGAATTGCTGATAAACGTATAGTAGGTTTATTTAGTCCAGAGCGAATAGCAATCTTAATTGAACCCTTTGATATTGGATTTAAAAAAAAAATAGAGATGCGAACCCGGAATACGTGTCACATCATTATTCTTACTATTTTCAAATTAAGCTAAACGCTTGTGCTATGAAAATAGGACTAACTTGTTGGTCTGGAGTAAGATTCGACCCCGCGACCTTTGGATAACGAGGCGAGAGTCCTTACCATAAGACCAACAAGCTACTATGTGCATATATTTATGGTGTATATAATTAAGTTGCATGCATATTAATTTGTTTATTATAATTTTTATTTCAGATACAGTTTTTGCTTTGAATGAGGGATAATATTTACATAGTGATCACATTACTCGTACATTAGTACTTTTTATACATTTACGTATATTAGTATTTTTGTGAGAACATTAAATTGGACATTATGTAATTTTTATGTTATTATTTTTATTTATATATATATATTTTCTGTATCCTTTGATTATTACTATCAATGTGTCTTAAAAATGAAATAAATAAAAACATTTTATAATAATAATAACATTATTGAAAAAAAATTATTTGAAAAATTGAAAAGTATTAACACAACTGGCGGAGGTGACTGATTCAACAGAAGCTTCCTTATAAAATATTCTCACGTTGTTAAAAAAATATACTGCTTACTTTTGAAGTTTGTGCAGCTTATTCCCACAGCACGGGGGTTGTCACAAACATGCCTTTGTGTGAGCTGAATATAGTGAAAGTTTAGATTGGAGCTTTTTGTCGGGTGGAAATACAAACTACGTTAGCTTTGTGACCGCCGACCTCTCCGCCCTGTGTTTAAAATTCAATTTAAGCAAAGTCATGATATAAGTAGCTTCCGCTAGCTTAATAAACTGAAAATGATAGAAAACAATTTGACTTTGTACTTTGTTTGTTAAACTGCTGAATAATCTCGAACACAATGTCATACTTTAAGTAAACTGAACATTTCGGTCAACTCCCAAACTGTAACAAGCTTAGTTTATATTTACAAACCGGTGAGTTACGAGCAGCTAAATACCTCAAACGAAGGTTTATACCTACAACAAACTAGGGATGTTACGGAGCTTCAACTTTGACTCCAAAGGGTCGGAACATCCGATTTATTTTACACTCCGACTTCGGCTCCGATAATTTTGAATCGGAAGTTAAGTTCCGAACATCGGAAGCAACTGGGGCCAGAGAGTGTACAATTTCCGACTCGTCGCCTGGGGAATCTCATCTCACGCTCATAATATCCGTCACAATATCGCTTTACTTTGCTTTACGTGCGGTTCAGTTATTTGTTTAACTTTGTTTTGTGTGTTCCGATTGAACTTGTAAATTGTTAAACAGCGCTCAGAGCAGTATATTAATATTTCCAACGTGACGAGTTTTTTAAAAGAGTAAACAATGAAGGCAAAAACAAGTGTTATGTGGAACTATTTTAATGAAGTTGACGCGAATGCAGTAAAGTGCAAAATTTGTGAGAAAACATATTCAAGAAAAGGAGATACAACTACTTCGTTAAATTAAAGTCTGTACATATTACTGAATACGAATAATATATTAAGCTAAAAACCGAAAAAACTGCCTTCGAATTCAACCCTTCTTCAAAATACCAGAAAACAAATGACTCTCAAAGACACCCTGTTGAGGAATCAAAAATTGTCTCAAAATTTATATTTAGGGTTAGAAAAAGACTATTTACTTATCCAATATTTATTTTAAAATTTCAATTAAAAACTATTATTTGTACAAGTATGGTACACTAATATACCAATAATTACCTAATAATCTTTTTATGAAAATAATATTTTAAATTAATAGAAGTAGGTATTGGTCATTGTTGTCAATGTACTTTTGACAATTGAATGCAAGTTCATTGAAGCCTTTGTTATAGGAATCCTGGAGACGGGAATCCATGAATTCTTTAAAATCGTTTTCACCACCTCATCGTTGTCGAAGTTTTCCCCTTGTAAATATTTATCCAAATACCGAAAAAAATAAAAAATCGGTAGATGCAAGGTCTGGCAAGTCAGGTGAATGACGGAGGGTTTCAAGTGAAAGCTCCTGTGATTTTAAGACGGTCCGTTGTGAAGTGTGTGGACGAGCGATGTCGTGGAGAAGTAGTGGATTAGAGCAATTGACAATTCTCGGTTGTTTGCTAGCTTTGTCCATCATCGTTCTCTATTTTTTATATCTGCAATAATCTGCAGTAATTGATGTGATAGATCTCTGCAGTAATTACCTATACCGACACAGGTCCACCATATAGTTAAAAGCAGTTTTTTTAATCAATTTGCCTTTGGGACATTGTTTGGCTGCCTCCCCTGGGTCCAACTATTGTGACAAACATTCACGATTATTTTGGAAATAACTTTTCAATGAAAGTAACATTCTTTTTCAGAATTCCCTCATTTATTTACCGACTCAACAAATGAAGGCAAGTCTCGACGCAAGATGCTGTTTACCTTAAATAAATTCTTACGGTACCCATTTTGCGAGCTTCATTTTCCCAATTTGTCAAAAATCAATCCTTATCATTTTGTCACTTACGTTGAAGGTTGAAGTTAATTTTGACATGGTTTGAGATGAATCCATTTCCAATTCACCAGTAAGAATTGTAGTCTTTGGTCGTCCACGGGGCTTGTTTTTGAGGTCGAAATTTCTAGAACGGAAGCGATCAAACCAAAAAAATCACAGTGCGTTTATTTGAAATAGCTGGTCCGCACAATGCAACATTCGTACCAAGACTGAACTCATAAAGGAATAAACGTGAATTTTCAGTTTTCTGTGACATAAATATCTCCTGAACAATGGCTGCATCTCGATTAATTAGTGTCCATTCTTCAATTTTTTGAAGAGATTACCAGAGACAAGAGTGACAGTTATAGCAGCATTTCATCAGTATTCCCTTTTATATATATTCTAAAACACACATTGCAATTGGAAGACCAAATGAAAGATTTAAAACCTGGGGTATAAAATTTTTAGAAAGATTTAAAATCATAAAATGTACCATCGAACAATAAAATTCAAGATTTGACGACCTCCATTTTAACAACTTCTTTACAATAGCTACATATTTAGATCCTGGTCACAAAACTAAGTTTTTCAACGAAGTGATGAAATAAATTTTAGTGATCAAAAAAAAAAGAAAAAGTTGAATCCAAATCGATGAGTTTGCTTGACATTATAGACAACTCTGCAAATCAAATTGACGCTCCGAAAAACGGACAATATTGGCATCACTAGCAGCAGATATACTTAGCAATAATAACAGCAATATCGAGTAATATCCAATCTATTTTATCAGCCACAATGATAATGAAAATACTACAATCGACGAACACAACCTATTAAAAATTCATTGGAAAGGCAAACGAATGAGTACAATAGAGAAAAACGTATTCCTGTGTTGATCCCTTTATTTCAATATTTGTCATGTCCATTAGGCTCAGTGGCAAGTGAACAACCTTTTATATGATTCGCTGAGAAATAGATTAGACGGAGGTAGAGCTGCTAAGTTTATTGTTTGATAACACCCTCATTAGCTAGTGCCTTTGTTGTTGATAATATTCAATGGTTTATTAGGTAATTAAAAGTATAACTTGCATGTATTACGGGTGCTGGTGACAGAATAATTGTCCCTGTAGCAACCTGGAGGGAGTTAGCCTAATCGAGCCCCGTATGGCGATCGTAGGCCAGATGCGTACGACTATACCCGCGGCAGCTCCCGACTGCCACAATCTATTGTAGATTGTATTATTTTTTTATGCGGTGGTGGACAACAAAAAAAATAAAAAGATTTCGAGATCCACGTTTTTCGTCAAACAGAAAAACTGAATCTAAGAAAACAAATGCATACGCAGGCTATTTAACGAATCAGCTCTGACGACTGAGAAAAGTAAGGTTTAAAAAGATGATGCGTTTACAATTTACCTTATTTGGTAAAAAAAAAAGATAAAACATATCAGATTAAATTTAGACTAGGTGTTAAGGACAGCATGTTTCGCTGAAAGAAAAAGTAGATACGTGTTTATTTTAGGTGAGAGTTTGAGCTAATTTTAAAAGAATCATAATCTGTTGTATTTGGTTAAGGGAATCGAATTTTTACGGTTTCACTCGAGTGAGGTTTCACACCGAAATAGTGCTACGTACATATCGGAATGCATTGACCCTAATAACATAAATGAGATTATCAGAAAACGAGCAGAGATATATGTCATCTGATTCATGACACGTGCCGTATTATGTAGTACAAGTTGTGCTGATAAATCGAAATACATTTGTTTTAAATTGGATCAAAAAAATAATTCTTGGACCTTTAATATGTCAAGGTCAACGAATTCACTTTATATATATATATATGTATATGTTATAATGAAGGTTTTCACGGGTGTTAGAAATGTTAGTATTGATTTCTTTGGGGGTAACCCGCGTCAAAATCTGGTCCTCAGAAGGACCATTCGTCAACCGACGTTTCGCCTGAATCACAACAGGCATCTTCAGGTTGCTTGTTAATAAATTTCCGTCACGAGGGGCAGTGCGAACGAAAATCATTAAGGCCAGTAATGACCACAGTACCCAAATTTAGACTTTAACTTACCAGACCTCACTTGGTAATAAGCTTCTGATACGAACGGACGTGTTCGCACTGCCCCTCGTGACGGAAATTTATTAACAAGCAACCTGAAGATGCCTGTTGTGATTCAGGCGAAACGTCGGTTGACGAATGATCCTTCTGAGGACCAGATTTTGACGCGGGTTACCCCCAAAGAAATCATACTAACATTATGTATATTTATATATATATATATTATAATTATATATTTTACTAGAGTACGAAGCATAATGCAAGCTGGTAAATTGAAACACTTGTTTGAAAATAAAGAAATCCCGATATGCCTGAAAAGAAAAATGTTCGATACATGTATCCTACCGATGTTGACATATGGCATAGAAACAGCAACACTAACAGAAAAAAGCATACACAAATTAAAAAAAAAAAAAATATATATATATATATATTGCGACGGTGATCCTGGGCTCCATCTTCATCCTAACCCCTTTGGCAGGATGGAGATGCCCCAGGCCGTTGCTGCACCGGCTAGACAACAGTCGAAATTGGTGGTGTTCGTGGTTCCATCGGAGTCTGCTTGGTCGTTTACTTAATGGTGCTCAAGGTGATACATCATAAATAAAAGAGTATGTCCTAGGTAACAATCCATTTTATTTGTCTCCCATGGACATAATTTGTTAAAATAAAAGAACAAGTTGTTTTGTGTTGGTCCTGAAGATAAAGAATAACCAAAAGTTTGAGGACCTTTTGGTCCTCAAACTTTTGGTAAATAATGTTGACATTTTGAAAGCGAGGTATATCAAGAATAACGGGAAATTGCATAATTATGTTGGGAAAAAAAATTGAAAGAAAGTTATTTCTGTTGCTAGTAGTGAAAGAATGATAAATAAGATTATAAACAATAATCAGCGGTCTGATTTAAGTAAAAATAAATTTTAATAAAGAAAGTTATAAACAGGTGCTTGTGAGAAGTAACCATTGAGATATTGAACAATGGCTGTGATATAATTTTAAATTAAAATAAAATAAATTAAAAAAATTTGCTTGTTGCGGATAGTGAGAAATAACAAATGAGTTTATCACACAATGGCTGTGATGTAATTTTAATTTAAAACATAAAATAAGTAATAATAAAATAAGTTTGCGGGTAGTGAAGATATTAACTTAAAGTGATTTTATAGACAATAGGCCAAAGGTTAATTTAAATTTTGTAAGAATAAAATATAGTTTTTTGTTTGACAGTAAAAAATGTAATCAAAATGCATTTGTAATAATAGGCCAAAGGGTAATTAAAATTTTGTAAGAATAAAATATAGTTTTGTTAGGTAGTAAAAAAAAAATATAATCGAGATGATATTTTATCAATAGGCTAAGAGTTGTTATTATTTTGCAAAAGTGAAAGGAATATTACATGCTAAGTATATCTGCTGCTAGTTAAAAAAATATTATTATTCAATATAATATAACATCCTTTACACTTGACTACATAATATACAACACTAGCTGTTCGTACCCGGCGTTGCACGAGTTAAAGAATAAGTTGAAAATAAATTTGTGGGGGTAAACAAGGGTTTGATTGGAACGGTATAGATTTGCATCGAAAATATATCAGGGGAGGGGAAGTGGTAAAAGAGGAGGGGGGAAATGTAGCTTGTGTTATCCGCCGAGTCCTAACAAATAAGTTTTCAAATTTTGAGTCCGATCGGTCAAACGGTAGAGATTTGCATCGAAAATATGTCAGGGGGAGGGGAAGGGATATGAGAATAGAGCATAAGTATGCAAAATTTGAATCGAATCGGACAAACGGTGTGGATTTATAAAGAGAACAGACAGACAGACAGACAGACATTGAGTTTTACAGGTATAGATAATATAAGAATACCGAATACAGTGACCTAATAATAATTAATGGGAATGCTTATTTTATTTTGTTGCTAGCTATGGGACACCCTGTATAAAATGTCTAACCTAGATATTGCTTCAATTAAGTATAGTAAGAATACTATTTCACCTACCTATAAACGAAACAATTTGGTAACAACATAAATGATTTTACAGTATTTTTTATATTTCTAAACGAATTCAAATATAAATTTTATCTAATTAATATTTTCGAAACACTTAATATGACATCTTTATTTTTTATTTAAATATAGTATTACATTTCTTCCGAATTTATATTTCAATGTTAAAGACATTTATCGGAAAATTAAGTGATTGTTAAAAACTTCAAATATAATAATTTTCACAGGTCGAGGACAAAAAACTTCATAAAATACATTTCGAAAATATATAAAAAAATATTTAATCATTCAGAAGTAGAGATCAAATAATGTCGTTCTTGAAAAAACACGTCTGCTAAGAGAATTTTTAATTTGTTCATTGCACAATTTATACTCGTAAAAACCTTAAAAAATAAATGAATTCTATGTACATATAAGAATATATATTTTTTTATTTCAAGCCTTATTTTTAAAAAAATAACATTGAAATCATTCTAAGGAACTTTCCTTTAATTACTTTTATAAAAACAAATTAGATGAATTAATTAGTACGAAATACAGAAAACATATTTCTATCAACTATATGTTTGGCTATGACTGCAATACGATCCCAGACCGTAAAATAATTAGATAATTAAAATAAAACACAAATCTTTACCGTTCGACCGATCGGAGTCAAAATTTGGAATCTTATTCGTCAGGACTCAGCGAGGAACATATTTCCCCCCTATTATTTTACCCTTTCCCCTCCCCTATATATTTTCGATGCGAATCTGTACCGTTTGACCGATCGGACTCAAAAATTGGAAACTTATTCTTTAGGACCCGGCGAGTAACATAGGCGACATTTCCCCCCTATTATTTTACCCCTTCCCCTCCCCCTGATATTTTTTCGCTGCAAATCTTTATCGTTCGACCGATCGTACTCGAAATTTGGAAACTTATTCTTTAGGACTCAGCGGGAAACATCGGCGACATTTCCCCTTTTATTCTTTTACTCCTTCTCCTCCCCCTGATATATTTTCGATGCAAATCTGTACCATTTGACCGATTGGACTCAAAATATGGAAACTTATTCTTTAGGATTCAACGAGTAACATCGGAGACATTTCCCCCTATTCCTTTACCCCTTTCTCTCCCAAGATATATTTTCGACGCAAATCTGTACCGTTTGACCGATTGAACTCAATATTTGGAAACTTATTCTCTAGGACCCAAAGGGTAATTAATATAGGCGAGTGTTCCTCTCTATTATTTTACCTCTTTCCCTCCCCTGATATATTTTTGATGCAAATCTATACCATTCCGCCGATCGGACTCAAAATTTGCAAACTTATTTTTTAGGACCCAGCGGCTAACATGGGTGACATCTTCCTCCCATTTACCCTTTCCTCTCCCGCTGATATATTTTCGATGCAAATCTATACCGTTCGAATCGAACCTTTGTTTCCCCCCACAAAACCATTTTCAACTTAATCCTTAACCCGTGCAACGCCAGGTACAAACAGCTAGTGTTGTATATTATGTAGTCAAGTGTAAAGGATGTTATATTATATTGAATAGTGATATTTTTTCGATAATTATATATTTATTGTATATCTTTCTGATAGATTAATCTTATTTGTTTTAAATATTATAGAACTATGTTAAAAAATTTGCAAATGAACAATGAAATGTATTTTAATTAAAAAAAATCAAAACTTGTCAATAAAGTAATTGGTATCGTAACGTAAGGGTCCTTTAACATACACAGCTAACTTTTAGTGAGACACTATCTCGATGAAAAAGGGAAAAACCTTGATGAGTTATCATACAGTGTACGTTATAAGAGGGCACTCTATTACCATCTTTGTCTTCCTAATATACCCCCAGACTGCACGTTCGACCCTTTTCTTTATAGCTTCACTCAGAAGGGTGCAGGGTAGTTTAAGGAGGTGGCGGTGCATAAAGAAAAGATGAATTTTCTCGATTCGTTACCAAGTATTTTCTTTCCCAACAAAGAACTTAAACAAGAAACGCGCACTTGAATATAAATGCTGTACGGAATTCTAGTATTTAACCCGGGAGCAGTGGCGTTATGAGGGTTTCCCTCACCAAATTTTTAAGTGTCTGGCATGTAAAGAAAGCGTAATAATTGTTTATTTATTTAAACGATCAATGAAAATACAATGCCTTAAAAATTTACTTTGTTCGACTCGATGATTTGATTAAATATTATTTATAATGCCGTATATATGGAAATTATATATCATACTAGCTTAAGCCCGTGAAAAATCACGGGACATAATAATAATTATTAACGACCCTTGCGTGTAACATGAGCCGCGTTCTGATTGACGTGCCACACTCTGGCGCCCGGTCCTCATTAGCGGCCCTCAATCATCAGGGAGTAACGGATAGAAAGACGGATATTCGAAATAGCTGATGATGAATATTTGTTATTTAATATCTTAATGAAGTAATTTAAATTATTTATATATATGGTACATCTTGATGTCACTTTAAGTAAATCTAGGGCCAACGTAATCTGCAAAATCTGCTCTAATGGACTGAACGGAAAATCAAATAACCCCGTTAGGAATAAATTAATCTTTTTCCCCTCCAAAGCAGAAAACTGTTTACCAAAAGGAGAGAAAATTGTAACGAATTAAGTTAAAAGAGCTCTTTACTAAGATGTACTTTAGAATGGAGATAGGGAAATGAAGAATAAAAACAAAAACGAGGAAGTGTAATGTGCTTTAGAAAAGCGAGCTGTCTGGGCTGGATTTTTGGAAATAATAACGGAATATTATTTTGAGTGCTGTAAGCAAGACAGAGCCGGATTTATGGTGCAGGCTGTCTCACTACACCTCGAATGGGACATGGCTCAAAACTATAATTTCAAAACACTTTACCAAGTACGAACAGTTACATAGACATGAAAGATGTTTAATGTTAAAATCATTTTGTTTAAAAATCAATCACAGATCTAGAGCCTACAACAGCTCCCGTTCTAACCTGACAAAGACGGAGCGTATATAGTTATGAATAGCCAATGGAAGCAGAACACGGTCGGATCTACCAGTATTCTTGGAGACAAACCAGTGTTTCTCGACCTATTTTAAATCCTCTGGCTCTTTTATGATAATAATAATAATACCAGAAAAAATAAAAATCACAATGGTTAGTATTAATACGGCATTAGTTGAATTTGTATAATATTTATTTCATTAAAAGTGTTGAGAAAATCACAAAAGCGGTGTGCACCCAGATATCCCGAGGAAGTTGAAAGCTATTGGGCTGGAATGGGCAGGACATGTTGTGAGGGCAGACGGGTAACACATTCAAAGCTCGCGTACAAGCCAATGGGATCAAAGTGAATTAGACAAGGAACAATGATATAAAAAATATTTAGGAAACGCCCGTGATTTTTCTCTACAATAATTGCTATTGTCACGAAATGTAAATATATAATACTATAAAATATATAATATATAATCTGTATACTACACTGATATGTTGTATAATCAATACGCAAATGTGATACAATATGCCTATCTGTATATCGTGTTACAATGTACAATTCAATACTGGAGCAGGAAAGCAGATTTCTTGCCATCGAGAGTAGTCTTAAGTAAAATTTATAGCCCAGTGTAAACTTACCCGGGGAACAAAGAAGGGTAAAGAACTTGGAACTTCGTGAGCGGCATGATGCCCGAGATATTCCAAGGAAGCTGTACTAGGTGGGTCCTGTAGCGACTATATTTTCGGTAATTACCTTACATAACCCAAAGGGATTAATACCGAATGGATGACCAAAGCGGAGTCAGATAGATAACGCCAAGAGGGACCTGCAAAGGCTAGACGAGTGCCCATCAGGATAGACCACAATGCACGGCAACGTCAAGGGTAATGGAAGGATGGAGTATCGCGCTTGTGGCAGACATTGACTTTCGAGTTCCATGAGGCCACAAGAGAAGAAGAAGATTATTCCGGTAATGTAAATTTACAATGCATGGATTTTTTCTTGAACTCTTTGGAGAACCTCGCGAGAAGGGAAGGTAACTTGGAGAAGCACATCGTGACGGGCCTTGTCAAAGAACGGACAGGAAAAGAAAGTTGCTCTACTCGACAATAAATCTTGCTACACTCTACACTCCACACTCAGCTGTAATACATTTACAAGTATGTCAATGCTATTCATATTATAGGAAAATTTCTGTCTTGAAAACATCTGAAGAATTTAATGCATATTGATAAATACATGAATTGGAAGAATTAAAAACCATGTATTAAATTTAGCTTTCTGCTGAAAATTTTGAAAAGAAATTGATACACTCTCTAGACAGACTTGAAGTGTCAATTTAAAATACGAATTAAATTGATATGTAACCTGTTGATTCCAATAATAGTTACATTTATTAAAATTTTTATGAAACGTAATATTTCTCAATTCTGACATTTCAATAATGTAATTTATGTTCAAAATAAGATATACAAAATCAGATACAACGTTGCTAGCGAATCACACCATGGAAAAGTTATCAAGTTAAGAAACTAGGTATTAATTCTATAAATATGTACCTACACACTGATTTTATTATTGTTCGAACTTTAATGTTGTTTTTTTTTATACAGTTTAGACATATTTTTTATATAAGTAAAACACAGAGAGATATCACCTCACATTAAAGTAATTAATGTACCTATATTTATCCAAGCCGGTTTCGAAAACAGTTGTTTCCTTTGCCAGGGTGATAAAAAACTTTAAAAAAATAACTTTTGTATACAAAATTAATTAAAAAATAAATATTCAAAAATCAATTGTTGTTCCTAACTGTATAAATATTTAAACATTGTACAGTGAAAATAAATAGAAAAATGTCACTAAACATCGGAAGTTAATTGTTTTTAACGTCGGACTGATGGTTAAATTTAGTTAGTTATTTTTGATACTTTGAGTACTTTATATGTTTTTATTATTTACAAAGATTCCAATGTATCTAATTTAATAACAATATTAGTGACAAAATGGATACACAAAATTTTTATCAAAATTGTGATCATGTCCCAATAAATGATTAGAAAATTCTGGAAAAAACATGGTTATTTAAACATCTCACTTGTTTGACTGATGTGAAAATTGTTAAAAACAATAAAATTATTTAAGTTAGTTATGGCATTCCTAGACCAGTCAATAAAACAGACCGCTCGGGAACCCTATTGGCGAAAAAGGTTAATCGCAGCAGTGTAGCCTTTAAATCCGATAAAATGAGAAGCTCTATCCTCGTGCTTCTTCCCGATAACATCAAACGGTGGTCTCCTCCTCTTTGCTCTAAAGACTAGCACGCTCCTTTATCAATCGGATATAAATTGCGAAACTTCTCACGCCGCGGTAACAATATCCTTATCCAGCAACATCTCCCACTTAAACATCATACAGAACTTGTCAGCTGACCGCTATTGCGTTAGGGTGGCACATGTTCAAATCTGGTATTGAATCTGAAACTAGCTGTTTCGATATTACTCGCGTATTATTTCCCACTATTGTCTGCGATGTTTTTAGAAGTAGATATAATTGGCTATCTGTTCGGTCAAAATCTTGTCGTTGGGAATTACAATGTACTTTATTTATTCACAAATAAATAGTGTTATTTATTTATTTATTATTAGCAACGCTCTAGTGGGATTCTACAGTATAATTTAAAGTGCAGGAATTTTATAAATACCTAACATATTTTTAAAAATAATAAACCGATGAAGTAATTAAAAAACATCTTAAAAAGAGATATATCTTATACTTAAAGGGAAAATGCGATTGTATTTATTTGATCTTATCAATTTTGAATGATAAAAAAATAACGAGAATCAACATCATCATTATAATTCTCAACCACTATCAACTACGAGTCAAACAATGATATTTGTACACAGATTTTTCTTTGAATAGTCTATAAATTTATAGGAAACATGAATTTGGAAGGGATAGATACATCAATTCTAGAATTCTGTATATTTTAAAAATGCATTATTTTTTGGAAATTGCTGTCTCATATGTTTTTTTCATCTTATTAATGATAGGAAACAATGAAAAGCTTTATGCTTTTTACGCGAAGAAAAGATTAAATATAATGAATACAATTAAGGTGCTAACTTTTTATTTTACTACTAGCTGTTCACACCCGGCTTTGTACGGGTTAAGGATTAAATTAAAAATGAGTTGGTGGGAGGAAACAAAGATTCCATTGTTTTGCAAAGTCTCCAATAAAAACAATGTTTGCATTTAATCTAGGCTCGGATGGACGGAATGTCCAGGAGGAAATGTCGTTTACCTGCCAGGCTCTAAAGAATAAGTACGCAAAATTTCAGGTCGGCAAACGGTGTAGATTTGTACAAAAAAAATGTATCATGGGAGGGTGGGGTAAAAGTGAAGGGGGGAAAGTTGTCTTTGTTAGCCGTCGGATCCTATAGAATAAATAAGCAAAATTTGGGTCAGATCGGTCCAATGGTGTAGATCTGTACAGAAACTACATCAGGGGTAGAGGTGGGGTAAAAGGAGAGGTGGTAAATGTCACCTTTGTTATCCCGCTGGGTCTTGAAGAATAAGTACGTAAAATTTGGGTCAGATCGCTCAAACATATAGATTTGTACAGAAATACAGAATATATCTAGGGGAGGGGAACAGAGCATTTTCTGGATACCGGCCATCATTTTGCATTCGAACAGAAAATCCTTGGAAAGCCTAAGAGTCACCATACGCATCTTATCAAGGAAGCACTAGAAATCTACAAGCACCCGATAAATATAAATAGAGATGATGGTCTCAACTTAAAAACATCTTGGTATCCGGCGCTTCAAAATCATTCTCGTCGCAGACACAGCAAAGATAGTGATCAGACAACAGATGAATCATACACACAACACAATACAACACATCATGACTTCGGCACGGTATTGCAAGCCGATACTTCACAACAACACCAACATTCACAACAACACATCAGCCCTGATGATGGACCCTGCAATTGGATCCGAAACGTCGGCCTGAAAGGCATAACAACACGGCGTAATACCCCAGTAAACACAAACTTGAAAACTCTGAAAAACATGTTTCTATGTAATCTAGGCTCGGATGGATGGTATGTCCAGGGAGAGAAATGTTGCCTATGTTTACCACCAGGTTCATAATTTTGGCTGCTTCAAGTAAATCCCACTAATTGTCTCTATTCTGCTCAATGGTTCATCAATCTCGTATCAACTATTCTTATTTCGAATGTTCGTCTGTAACTTGCTGCACTTACAACAACAACACTGAATAGCTACTAACGAGGCTCGTGCAGCCGTTAATCGGCGCGTGGCTCACGCTATGACAATTATTATGTCCCATGATTTTCCACGAATTAACGGCTAGATATAGAATAAAATGGTCGGTCTCACCGGCTCTCGCGTTTTTACTTCCTTTCTTTTAACTCGTGGCGTCTGCTTACTTGTTTTCTTGACGAAAAAACTTTGGATCGATTTTTAACCCTTTTCCCGTGAACCATTCGAGCTGAAACTTTACAAGCAGATTCGTGGCGACAATCAAAAAGATCTGTCAAATTTTCGTTAAAAATAATAATAATTATAGTATAATTTTGGATTTTTAGAAATTTTAATGGTTTTTTCAAATTGGAATCATTACAAAAGTTTGATTACTAACAACGGCGCCGGCGGCCCGATAACGTCACGGAATGTTTAAAATTTGAATTACTCCGTTGGGAGGTATAATAGGTACACTTCACTACGAACTTCGAAAATTTATGACAATTGGTTCATAGATGACAGCACACTTCGGTTTTTCGGGAAGAAATCAAATAATAAAGAGACATTTTTAGAGATTTTTGACATAGGTATTTGTCTAGACAAGTTTCATTTTCAGTCAATCAATTATTTAATTACAAGATGGTAAACTTAATTTACAAAGAAAGGAAGTAAAATAAAAACTTGGTTTTTATTGGTTATTTTTTTTAACATTTAAAAAGAGTAATAGCGTAAATGGAATAGGTGTCGCATCAACATACTTACATGTTCATAGGATTTCACGGCCGTTCAGAATCTTCCGTATGTAATTTTCTGGTATATTCTGCTGTGCGTATGTGATCTCTCTGGCCCATTTTTAGCCACCCGTAGGGCCTAGCAAAAATCTAGCCTAAATCTCGAATTCCTCGGTGCTGCATTCCTCGACTGTCGAGCAATCCTCGGTGACTGCATTAAAAACATTTAAAAAAAATTGAATGTTGCTGCCCTCGCTTTAATACCCCTCATATATTAAAAAACCTTGTAATTTTTTAGTTTCAGGGCGTTTGTTTCAGGGACGAGAGTTTGTGAAATAATTTGAAAGCAAAGAATAGGAAGCGGCAGGCCAGCTCTCGAGCATTTACCGGATTACAATAATTCATCTCCAGCGGGTTGCGTTAAATTATGTACGGCGGGGATCCCCGAGCGCGGCCCGGCCCCGCCTGATGCTGAGACGCGATATAAATAATTGCGGCGCTTCCAACTTGAACTCGTGGACAATAAATCGCTGAAGAAGACCGAGTCTCCAATTACAAGACAGATGTTGGGCTTAGTTCCATCACGCACGGCGAAACAACACTCTCATCGATCACGGCTAGAGATGATCGACTTTTTGGTTCGATTTTATAAATTATTTACCCACGAGTGATGAGGCCGCTTGCCGAATACTTATTTTTATTTTAAAGCTTTTAATTCGTGACGGAATTTCAGTTTAGAGATTTACTTGAAAACACTCAGATTACACGCGAGGGTTTTAATTAACTATTATTATTTTGTTCCGTGATTTTTCACGGGTTAACGGCTATATTCAGAATATTTTGAGTTTGTTCAAATATTTTCAGAAGTATTCGGATGAATTTCATTACACAATAAAGTATATTGCTCTCAAATTCCGTAAAAAATCAATGTAGATTTTCTCATTAGCGACATCTGTGGGGATTTAGGGGAATGAAAATGGCTTTGTACAGGCCGCATGGAAAGGCGCTTACAACTCGTATGTGAAAGCTTTCCATATATACAATTTTGAACGCAATTTGAACATATATACAACTTCCAAAAAATGAATAAGCATGGTATATTCTATCATGGGTGGAAATGGCGAATGTTACAATTGTGTAAAGTGATCACTTAAGCCAACCATAAAAAGATAGGTCATAAGTCCTATGTACACCCAAATGACTTCTATACCTACATTCCCATAATAAATACATTTTCGTCTCTGTGAGATATCTATAATATACATTAACGGCTATATATTAATAAACCTACCAATTTCAATTGTCAAATATAAAGGAGATTTAATCTTGTTAGTATTATCGATTGACGCGGCGCTTACTTTGTGGTGCAACGCGATTGTTTTAATTTACACTGAAAACTTTGTAATACACACACTTTAAAGACCAAAATATTACGCGACCTGCCCCTCTACTCAATTAAGTTGACGAAATTTCTGTATTTAGATTAGTTATTAATTACACGTGATGATGAGATGAACTACTCCTCTCGAAACTATAGTAGTGATAATCGTAATTAAACGTGTGTGCGTTACAAAGTTCAATTTAGTGTAAATTAATACAAAATAGATTTAAAAAACACTGTTTATATATCTTTTTGCATTAATACCTGTGTTAACCTACCTTCATATCTAAATAAATAATTAAAATATTAAAAAGTTACGATTTTGAAGTGGCTTTTGCCTTTGTATTATTTTGAACCAAAGTTCGCAGTGTGCGTAATAATTCGCTTTTAGAAAATATTTTCGTAGAGAAGAATTCTGAGAATTGTTATTGTAAGTTGTGGATCCCAAAAGATCAAACTTATCCAAACACAAAAAATATTGTGTTATATACGTGTGTTAGAGTTAAAAAAACTAACCCATAAAAACCAAATATTTATTATACTCCCTTTCTTTGTAAAATATAACGACAATTAAAGGCGAATAAAAACATATAACATAACACTAAACTTACTGTAATTTAATATATTTCTAAAATGTCAGATGTTTTGAGCTTTGATAAGACACTTTATGCTTTGAAAATTAAATTCTAAAAACATTTGTCAGTCAATTTAGATTTTCGACATTCGTAGTGAAGTATCTATTATGCATACCGACGGAGTAATTCAAATTTAGAAAATATTCCGCGACGTTATCGGGCCGCCGTAATCAAACTTTCCTAATCATTACAATTTGAAAAAACCAATAAGATTTATAAAAATCCGTAATTATACTATAATTATTAATTTTTTTAACGAAAATTTGATTGGTCGTCGCCACGAGTCTACTTGCCAAGTTCCAGCTCGATTAGATCACGGGAAAAGGGTCAAAAATCGATCCAAAGTTTTTGTTGACGGCAAGCCGGCAAGCAAGCAAGCAAGCAGACGCCACGAGTTAATATAAAGGGAGTAAAAATCAGTCAATTCATACAGCATCGAAATAAGGTAAATAATTCTGATAATAAGATTTTTATCTAAAACCACAAGAGTGGAACAATTAGTTAATTTAATAAGTATTTGGCTGCTACCGGGACTCGAACCACGGATCTCCTGTGTATCCGGGAAAGGTGCGTTAACCAAGTAGGCCACAGCGGCCTTGCACATTTACGTCAATATATGTAAGTCTCTTCCCGGTAGCAGCCAAATATTTTTTCTTTGAGTTGATTTTTCCGTATGTCTTTTCTAGTTTATTAATAAAAAATTGGTTTGAAAATTCACAGAACTTCTTTCTAAAATTGCAACGTCACACCAAGAATGTCTTCTTGAATATAATATTAACGGAGTATTTGAATTACCTAGACATTTGGAAGTATTATTGCTAAGCAAAATCTAATAGTTGGAGTTGATATGATTCTATGTACTTTAACGAATTGGTTAAAAAAAATCACATAAACCAAAATATCATCAGAAATCTTCTCTCTAATTGCTTTTGCCCCATTAGTTAGTGACTTTGCGCGGCTGGCTGCTACGAACGCTATTTCCGTATCCTATTTTATCCTATTTTAGCTTTGAAAAAGGGAAGTGGTCTTCTACAGAACCGTTCCGGCGATGTCGCGATGCAGGTGCACTATGTACCTACAGCCAACGGCTAACCAAAGGCCCTCAGTCCGGATATTCGGGGTCTCGCCGTCGAGCTTTTATCGGCTGCGCCTATAAATAAAAAGGTTCTTCCTGGCTAAATATACAGATTGAAGATTGAAATTAAAAACTATCGGAATAATTCGAATGATGTTGAACGAAAAAATTAATTTGGAGTTCTATAGATTATTTTTCTTATTATATATATACAGTCGAACTCGGTTATAATGAGCTCGGGTATAAGGAGATCTCGGCTATAGTGAGCAAAACTGTGAATTGATTTTGTTTTGCGCATATTCCCATACTGTCGTTCTCGGTTTTAAGGAGCGCGATTCCCGGATATACGGAGCAAATTTTAGAAACTCCGCATACATATTTGCTTGAATTACGGAAAAAAAACAAATACGTACTCATAACAATGAACTTTGCTTTTGAAGCGGCTCGCACTTAATTAGGGTTCATTTTATGATGTACACAAAAATGAACCCTAATTAAGTGTGTCCGAAAATGCCACGTGCACAGGCAAACAATAGTTGTCGGCATTTCTTATCAAAGGGATGCCGAACTGAATGTTGAGAACTGTCATATAACTCCGATTACTGGGGGTGTTTCCAAAATATTTGAGGTGACAGTTTGTTTTATGCAGTTTACTGTATTAGCATTTGAAAGCCTAATAAGTTAAACGCGAATTGTTCTATCGGAAACATGTCCACTAACAAACGAAAGTGTCTCTCGGTTCGCGAAAAAGTCGAAATTATTCGTGAAATAGAACGCGGCACCAAAAATTCCGAAGTCTGTAAAAAGTTTTCACTATCGTCTTCTACAGTTTCATTGCTCTGGAAAATTAAGGACGTTTTTTTTAGCTGCTCTTGAAAATAACATCACAGTCAAAAAAATTTAGAAAGTGAAATTTACCTATCCCGGATATAAGGAGTCCCGGCTATAAGGAGCAAATTTAGTCGGTCCCGTCGCGCTCCTTATAACCGAGTTCGACTGTATATAATTCTTCTGTACGTATGTTGTCACTGAACTCCTAAACGGCTGGACCGATTTTAACGAAATTTTTTGTGTGCATTTGAGTGGGTCCCTGAATGGTTTAGATTTACAACTGGACCCGGAAGGTGGCGCTGCAGCTGGGTTCTAAATTTTTTTTTATTACTAGCCGACCAGACCAGACTTGAGTATGCATAATATGAGAACTGCATTCTGGCAATTGATCCAAGTTCAGAATAGCTTATAAATTAACAATACGAATGTTGCCAGAAACCCAGATGGTCCAATTTTTTTTATACCCCCCTCCCTCTACGCAGCAAGTAAATTGCTTGAGTTCACGTTTTTGAGCTATTTTAATGATTATTTTAGCGTTATTTGTTTTTTTATAATTAAAGGTAAAAATAGGTTGTCAAATAAAATTGAATTAGAAATTATTAATAAAAAAATCCTAAATTTTTCTTAAAAAATTATTTAACGAGAAAAAGCAAATTTAAAAATACATACATGAAAAAAATATAAATAATCAATTATTCATATTTTTATAATTATTATTTATACACTTGTATCACGAAATAAATAAATAAAAGAAGTTTTTTATAAATTTGAACATACATACCTACTCGATAAATATTGTTTTTTTCGCTGTTAATGTACAATTACTTTTAATAAAATAGGATTCATACATTACTAGATACGCACTCCCACCAAAAACAATAACTGAACCAGCTTTTCCACGACGTCTCTCATTACAAGATTGGCTTTAGTGTTCGTAAACTGAGAAGTCGTCTCAATGAATCGAATATCAGTAACCTTCTCAGGCTGACAACTAGGGATGGACGTTGAATTGACGGACTAGTTGAAATCAACCGTTGACGTTGCATCGACGCGTCGACGGTTTACGTTTATCGCATGGACTAGTTGAATTCGTAGACGGTAGACGGTGGCCGCCGTGGTCGGTGGACGATTCGAAATTCAACGTAATGCAAAGCAACGAGCGAGAGCAAGACAAAACGTCTCCGTTTATTTCTCTCTCATCTCTCGCTGTCGACTTGTAGACGCCATAGACGGCTCGACGGGTAATTTCATTTCAACTCTAAAGTACACGACCATAGAGTGCAGATCTGTGTACACGAACTATGACAGAGACTTGAAATTTGAATGCATGCGTAGGGCGAGATAAGCTTAATAAGCTATTATCTATTATTTTTTACTTGATTTTTTGCGATGTGTACGTGCGACGTTTCGGTGAATTCCCAATTTTACGCTGTATAAAATAAAAAAAAATCTGTTTAATTCTTTTATTTTTTATTGAACTAATATTTTACTGCTTACACCTGATATTGTTGTGTACACCTACTTCTTTCTTTGTTATATATAAAAAGAAGTATATAAAACAATATGTAAAAGCCTATAATGTGCGTAAATAATTAAATAATGCAATATTTCTTTTTACATATAAGCACACGTAGCGGTTTTACTTTCCCCGAAACTATATTCCTTCAAACATCGTTAAATTTTAAAAATTAACGTAATAAAAATAGCCAACGATTGAGCCGTCGAACAGCGTCGCGTCGAACCGTAGACAGTTGACCATCGTCCCGATGTTTAGATAGAACGTCCGCGACGTCCGCGTAACGAAGTTGGCGCGTCAACTAGTTGACGAATTCAACTAGTTGATCGTCTCGTCGATGGACGGACGTGGACGGTCTCGTTTCGTCGACGGTAAATACGTCGACGACCCATCCCTACTGACAACATATTTTCTAAATTCTATAGTAACACTGAAATCTTTCTGATCATCAAATCTTTCAAATCACTGAAAAAATTCCTGTTAGTAAATGTTAATACTAAATGTGCCATATCGACCGTTCCTATGTAAACTGTCGAATCTGCAAACATTCGTTTTTCGTTTTACTGTCTTAAAATATTCAATTTACTGTATATTTATGGACAATGTTAAAAAAATAATTTTCATTTTATAAAAAACAATAAAGGAAATTTTTTTAAACTTATCTGAAAATATAGAGTAAATAAGATTAAGATAGTAAAACGGAAATTTTCTAATTTGACGGTGTATGTAGGGGCCGTCGATATATGATTTATATGATTTAGAATTTATGACTGATTTGTTCAATATTTAGTTTCCATTATTGATAAATGAGAAACAAAGTTTTCACATAATTTCTATATTGTTTTGTATTTATTTATTTACTCTTCAACAGGTCAAGATGCCCAATTACAGAAGCGAAACACATCACATAACACCCAGGCTTGAGTAAATAACACGCATCCATTGTGACCTGACCGGGAATCGAACCTGGAACTCCCGGTGTGAGAAGCCAGTATATACCCACTGGGTACGAGGGTCGCCATTTGTTTGTCAATATCTTTATATTATTGTTTTTTAATCTCTATGTATATTGTATTGTTTGACACTTGCTTAAATAATTACATTTATAACCTACAAAAATATTATTTTCTTACATAATAATATTATGTAGGTACCCACCTAGTTAATTAGGGTTATATAAATGACTTACTTTGTGGGATTAAAATTATGATACGAATAGGAATAGAGGACATGTAATTTTTGTATGATTAAAATTAAAAATATTTGCAGCATAGAGGCCTTAATATTATAATTCATACTGAAAAAATTATCTAAATATTTATAAATTTATCTATATTTTAATAAGTGCCAACATTTAAAGAATTAACTTATACTTTTAACTGAATGCTTTCAAATTTATATTATTATTTTCTAGTCGCCTATGGCTATCTTCACCAGTCCCGGGATCTCGGGATTGTCTTTCCCTTAACCTACCCAGAGATTTCGAAAAAATAAATTTTTAAATTTTAGCATTTTCTTAAAGCTTGAGGTCTTATGGTCTGGTAAAAATTTCTAAATTCAAAAAAATAACAAAGTTATAGTTGATAATAGTGGCATTCCCTTGTTGATTATGTGCCGCTGCATATATCAGCTGCCAGTCGGGCTCTTTCATAATAGAAACTTTAGACATGTTTCTATTTCATTTGTGAAAAGTGATCAATGATATAGGAATTCTACGCAAATTAGAGGATTCTGGAATCGATGATTTTATGTAAGATCAAAAATTTCGTGATTTATTCATTGCTCAATTTTCAAACACGTTTTACTCGAAACAATAGTCAAATCGAATACAACTCATCTATCTGGTGTCCCTATTACAATGCTCATGTTCATACAATAGAAAGAATTCAACATAAATTTTTACGCTACATAAATTTCCGTCTCCATATCCCAATAGAAAATCTTAACTATACAAACTTATTATATTTTACCGGTTTATTGCCACTATCGGACAGGAGAGTTTTATCCGATCTGATTTTATTATATAAAATTGTAAACTCGCATTACCACAGCCCTGAAATTTTGTCCTTAATAATGTTCCATGTACCCAGTCGAACTACTCGAGTGCCGACGCCTTTTTACTGTGACAATACTAGAACAAATGCTCACTACAACTCGCTAGTACCTAGAATACATAGGTTAGGTAACAATTATACAAACATAGCGGACGTGTTTGGTTCTGGCCTGTCACAGTATAGGGGCGCGATACTGAGAGCGCTTCATTCCGCCATAATGTAAATTATATACACTTTCTTTTTTTTGTTTTTCTCTCTGTTTATATTATTTTTTGCAAATAACTGTTATATACCTACATATGTAAAAGCCTATTTAGGCGTAAATGAATGAATAAATAAATAAATAAATAAATAAATATTTTGAAAATCGGTGACCAAAATATCTCGGCAACCACTGAACCGATCAACTTGATTTCTAGTCTTTATCGTAGAATTTTTTTTAAGTGACTTAATTCTTTTTATTGGCATAATAAATTCGAATTTTTCCCTAAAAAACGCAATTTTAAATTCAAACGCCCGCCATTTTATCAAAAATCCAAATTTCTAAAACCCCTATAACAAAGACTAAATTATAGTTTCAATTTTGATAATCATTTTTATTTTTATTTTATTTTGATGATTACAGATGAAATGGGAGTGGCCACCGCGGAGGACCTTTTTTCTCGGCAGTCGACTGAACCCAAAATTGTTTCGCTAATTTGAATATTTTTTAATAAGTAAATTTAACATATTCATAAAAGTATTTACTTTCATGTAAAAATGATACCAATACCATAATCTATATAGGTTTCCTTACAAAATTCCCAAAAATGGCCTATTTTCGCGCTTCGTACGTAGGTATTCCACCTTAATGGGGATTATAATCCCTACCTGTCACCAAAGAAATGTTCGATACTTTTTCCACTTGATCGGTTATACGGGTGGGGAATATTCCTCTTCTTCTCCATTTTTCGATGTAGACTAGCGTAGCAAGCTTTTCCAAAGTACCTTCTCTTCTTGCTGGGTGTCCAAAGATTCGTCTTCGTTAAATGGTTCAGAGTTGTAGTTCTTATTGAATGGAGGTATCGGTGTGAGTCTCTTTGTCGTCTCATCCCATCCCATCTCAATGTTTTCAGTATCTACTGCCTTCAACTCCATGACTTCACACCACACAGAAATATTAAATACATCAGTAGTTTTACATTCGAGTATACTAGGGTCTTTCCAAACTTTGTCATGTCTAGATATAGAATAGCACCACCTAGAAAACATTGATTGATACCGCTTCATTTTTGTCATGGTCGCCTTTGAAACGAAACGCAAATCGCTTTGCAACATTTTTAGATGATTCTAGCAGGGCTGTGAAGTCGTTTTAAAATCTACCGACTCTGACTCCAACTCCGAGCGATTTATGCGAGCGAAAGACAAATAATAAAAAAGCCGTGTGCGCTAGAGCGAAAGAACGACCGCTCCCATAAACACCATTTTGGGTGTTCATAGTGCTTGCGACCTATCTAACGGCTGGCTTAAGTGATCACTTTACACAATGTAACGTTCACTAATTCCGCTTATGATAGCTACCACATCTATCAAATTTTTGAAATTGTATATACTTTTTTTTTTTAATTTTTCGTTTCAACATGCCAAGAGACCCAATTACAAAAGCGAAACACATCCAAAAACACCCAGGCTTAAGTAAGTCACATAGATTAATTGTGACTTCACTGGGAATCGAATCCGGAACCCTCGGTGTGAAAAGGCAGTGTCACGTCCGTTGGGCTACCTCATTTAATTTGCACACCTTGTTTGGTATGTAAGTTGAATCTTGATTGTTTTCTCTGCGGGTAAAATGTAGTTCTTGAAAAAATTGAACATACTCAAAATATTCCGAATCATTAACGATTGATGAAAAAGAAGATAATTTATTAACAAGGAGTTGGAATCGGCCGATTTATGATTACTTCGATTTCAAGTCTGCAGCCTGGCCCTGGTTGTTATGTGCCGGGTGAGCTGTCTACAATTACGATTTCAATTACATATTTCTATTTACGATTATGTAGTAGAAACCAAGTACCTAACAGTTTTTCATTTGCGATTGGGTAAAAAACTCCATATTAGGAAATAACGTTATTCTTTGAGACAAATTGCAGTGGTTTCGAATTGCAGGTTGCGTATGCGTAATGATCTTAAGTGACGTCCGACCTATACGAAAGTGGTAATATTTCTTTCGCTTAACTTTTTTACCTTAATTTAGTACTAGCTGTGCCCGCGCGGCTTCGCACGCGTAGATTTTTAGTACACTGTTTGGATCGTCATAGAACTTTCGCGAACCTTCTAAAACATTCTCCTTCCAGAACTTTCGAGAAATTTATCGAATGTACAGGAACCTTCTAGACACACCGACACATTCCGCCACTCAGTTTAGAACCTTATAGAACTTTCGGGAAGTGTCTCGCAGAATTGTTGAGCAGGTTTTTTCGGAATCTTCTAGACTCACCGACGACTCTTCTAGACTCAGTCGGCGTGCCCATTTTGAAACACTCTGAAGCATTTGCGGCCTTCCCATAACAAAACAATGTGCTAGAAAGCACGTTTTCGGCACCCACTCCCACCCACGCTCAGCCACCCCCACCAAACTCGCATATTTTCGATGTGACACCAAGGGCTATCCACCTCCATAACCAGCGGTGGGTGGTTGTGGCTGGTTGTGGAGAAAACTTGGCGGATAGGGAAACACGGGTTTCTTTTTTTTTATATATATATATATTGATTTTGCAAGTGGCAACACTGGCGCGCGGTGACAGTGTCTACTCTTGCGGTCTTTATGAGTCTGGTTCAGCCGCCTTCTTGAGCCTCGGAAATGACGTGTTTTACTACCGATGGATTCTCCCCGCCCACGGCGACCTCCGCGCGCCCGCCCCTCGGGACTCTAGCCTGGAGGCTTGTTCAGTTATTCGGAAGCGTAAAGGACTCTTAAGAAAGAAAGGAGTTTTCTGTTCAGCTCCGGATGGATTTACAAATAAATATTTATCTTAGAAATTGATTCGTCGCGCGTCGGTTAGAATTTAATGATCTGGTATATTTGTGGATTTTGCCAATAGATGCGCTTTGTGGACAACATTTCGTTATTGATTTTCTTCAGTGAGATATCAGCGGCACAGGAAAATTTTGGGCTATATAAAAACAACGTCTTAATGTGTTGTTGTTGACTTTCTATTGATCCTATTGTCATAATAATACATTATTTGTTTTAAAAAAAACTCATTTTTGGCACGCATACATATAAGGTTTATCATAAAATAAGCGGGATACTCTTTTCCATGTTCATTATTTCCACCAATCAATCGAGATTAAATACGGTATTTTGAACTTACACCGATACACGTATATAAATCGGACATAAATAAATAATTAATATCCACGGATTACTAATTTCTTTAATAATAAATAATATATACATAGTAAAACGAGATTGCGTCACACTTATATTAGAAAGTATGTCTAGTCCGTTTTATGATTGAGCATTGTTGTTTATATGAAACTGCATGGAGTATTTTCAAGTTTGTGTTTACTGGGGTATTATGCCGTGTTGTTACGACCTTTCGGGCCGACGTTTCGGATCCCATTGCAGGGTCCATCATCAGGGCTGATGTGTTGTCTTGAATGTTGGTGTTGTGGTTAAGTATCGGCTTGCAATACCGTGCCGAAGTCATGATGTGTTGTATTGCGTTGTATGTATGATTCATGTGTTGTCTGATCTCTATCTCTGCGGAGTCTGCGACGAGAATGACTTTGAAGCGCCGGATACCAAGATGTTTTTAATTTGAGACCATCATCTCTATTAATGTTTATCGGATGCTTGTAGATTTCTAGTGCTTCCTTGATAAGACGCGCATGGTGACTCTTAGGCTTCCCAAGGATTTTCGGTTCGAATGCAAAATGATGGCCGGTATCCAGAAAATGCTCAGCCAGTGCTGATTTTTCTGGATGACCGAGTTTGCATGCCCGTTTGTGCTCGTTGACCCTTTTGGAAATGGTACGCGCCGTTTGTCCCACGTATACTTTATCGCAGTCTGCATGGAGTACTTGCCCACCTTCCTCTCGACCCTGAATCATGAGTGGCTATGCTTAGTGAGGTGCCGGTCTTATCATTTCTTTGATTTTACTATCTAGAAGATCACTTTTGTCTTGATTGCGGGTCTTTTACACTAATAATGACCGCGCACTTATTAAGGGGTTACTATCTAGATATTTAAAAAACTTTTATTTTATTTTGTCTTATAGCGTGAAGTTTTAAAAATTATTAAAGTCATCATTCATTCAAAAAATCCATAAATTGGCTGGCATTTAGTAATTTGAAATTTCCTGAAAAATTGAAAAAACTGGCGGAGATGATTCCTCAAAAAGTATTCAGCGGAATCAAATTTTGTACACATCTTACTAATAACATGTGTGATGTAACGCACGTTTTCGGTTAAATTTGTCGTTTGCTTATTACAATTTTTTAATTTATAAAATAAGATAATTATTTTCAAAGTGATTTCATTTCTACAATTTTTTTCGCACTCCACCATCTGCGGTCGTCACGTCAAATTTTTTTTTCGAATTTGAATGTATTTTTTGATGCCAAATCATATTGATTTGAAAACTGCGTCATTTGTTGACATATTTCATACTTTGGAATTTTATTTTTAAATAGAAATAACGTGTTCATCTGCGGCCGTCACGTCAAATTTTTTTTTCGAATTTGAATGTATTTTTTGATGCCAAATCATATTGATTTGAAAACTGCGTCATTTGTTGACATATTTCATACTTTGGAATTTTATTTTTAAATAGAAATAACGTGTTTTAATAAAAAAAACTAATTTGAATGTAATTAATTAGGATGAAGAAGCCATTGGCTTTGAAACATGTTGATTTTTTTCAATAAATAAGTGGTTTAAACAAAGTTAATTTATATTAGTTATAATTATGTTACCACAAAATAAATTTGCTACATTTGAAGAAGAAGTAATTTGAATGTGGTTGAATACTCAAAGTACGAGAGTAAATGAGTAGCTTGTTGGTCTTGTGGTTAGGACACTCGCCTCGTGATCCAAAGGTCGCGGGTTCGAACCTCACTCCAGACTAGCAAGTTAGTCCTATTTTCATAGCACAAGCGCTTAGCTTAGTTTGAAAATAGTAAGAATATTGATGTGACACGTATTCCGTGTTCGCATGTCTATTTAAAAAAAAAAAAAAAAATACAATATATTCTTTGAAACCGTCCCATTACACAAATAAAAAGCTTATAAGCATCAAAAGGCGTAAGATTGCAATTAAAAAAATTATAACTATTAATATTGAACAATTCTTAATTATTTTATATAGTTTTATCATCGTAATGCTAGCTTTGTACTCGTAATAAAACATATTCTACGTGCATAATATGTACGCAGAATATGTTTTCTAGTAAGAAAAATAATTCAGTACCTAACTACTGATGATTTCTAAGACACTGAAAACCAATTTTTTGGCCGCGGCCTGTAGATGAGTGCTTATATTATATTTTCTTAATTTTTTTAAATAATGTTCAATTTATTACTTTTGTATAAAAACAATGATTCTAGGTATCTAAATTATTGTTCTGAAAACTTGTAGTATAGCTTATACATTTTTATGTAAAGGAGTAATAAAAACCCACATTTTCTAAAAAAAACACCAATATATGCAACAGCAGTGAAGTTCAGTCGCCAGACTATTATTGTCTCTTTGGGTATACACAATATTTGTTTTTTTTTTGTGTTGCGACTATTTATTTTATTGTCATAGCCTTTAATGTATGTTTGTTTTTATTTTTTTTTGGTACTTTTATTCAATTCAATTCAATTCAATTCAATTCAATTTATTTCATGATAATATGTACATGACAAACAAAATGTTTAAGGCATACATATTAGGAAGTATATATCAAAAATTAAATATTTAATAAATTAAAAATAACATAAAATCTGGTCAAAGGTGTAGGAGAATCCCGCTTCGGAAAACCCCCTTAGACACATGGAATATATCAATACCCAAAGCGATTTTGTTCAGCATAGCTGTGGCTCTTCCAACAGGCATAACCATCGGCAGGTTGGTCCTGTATATTGGAATGTGAAACAATCTATGCTGACGATGTCTAGTGTAATTATCAGGAACATACAAACCAATGCTGTGCATAATTTCAGGATTATCGATCATACCGCGCAACAATCGATAAAAATGTGTAATCAAATACACATTCCTTCTAGTCTCTAAACTATTGTAGCCAAGCATACCCTGGAGAAACTCGGTTGGGTAAAGCCAAGGATAATGCCCGTACTCTCTCATGTAGAGCTATCTCAGAAACTTCTTTTGGACTTTCTCCACCATAATGTTTCTCCACCAAAACTTGCCCTCATGTGGCCCCCAGATCATCGAGCCACTCTCGAGTCTACTCCGCACCAAGGAGTTGTAAAGAGTTCTGAGTACGCGGGTATTCTCGAAAACCCTGGCAGTACGCAGAACAAATCCTAACATTCTCAAAGCATTATCACTGATCGTCTCTATGTGATCGTGAAATGTTAGGTTGCTTACAAATCTAACACCTAGATCTTTAACATTTGATTTTTATGCGACCCGGATGTAAAATATTATGATACTAGCTGCAACCCGTCAAAAATGACGGAACATTGGTTCGCGTCTTTGCTAAGCTCTACGATCCACGAGTGGCGGCCGTGGCAACATGCGTGAAACGGCCGATTCGGCTTTGGTGGCCGGGGGTTCAAGTCCCATCTCCGGCCATTTGTTTAGCTGAGAATTCGAACGAAATTACGGACGTTATATGAAGTTACGGGAACAGACGAACGGACGGACAACCAAATTATTATGTTTGATAATTAATATTCATCAATTATTGCAACTTCACCTTTGTAAATATTCTAGAAATAGCTCGCACTGTATTGTTACTGTGAGAGCTATTAATTAGTTTTGATAATGTTTTGATGTTACTTTAACCTTTAATAAACTTATATTTCCAGAATATTTGAGTATTTTCAACATTATTAAGAACATATTACTGGATTTTATTCCCAATATTTATTCATTTTTCTTAATTGAATATCATACTGAGTAGCGCAGCAATATAAAAAATATAAAGGTATATTTTCTATCTTGCGTAGGTACTTATCTCACATTTTTCCATTTAACTCCGGCGAAAGTTTGAAAGAGTTTCAGCACGATCATATTTCCGGTTTTCTGACATTTTTGACACAAATAAAGGCTATGCGGCGCGGCGGCGTGAAAAATTCCCGTAGATTTTAAAGATATTTTGTACACAATTTTGCGTCGTGTGGCGTCTAAAATATAAATATATAAAGAGTGATATAAAATATCATGTAATTTGGATCACAGTAATAACCTGTTATGTAATATAATCAATGCAAAAGGCGAACAAATGCATAATCCTAATGGGAGACCTTAATGCCAAGGTAAGCAGTAAATCAAATAAAGATGAATTTGTCTTGGTAAATTACAGCAGTGGAGAAAGAAATGACAACGGACGGCAGCTCATAAAATTTGCTTATGCAAATAAGATAACGAATACCTTTTTAAAAAAAGGAATAACAAGAAAGTGGACATGGATATCTCCAAACCGTAGAGATAAAAATGAAATCGATTTCATTCTGACAAGGGAAAAGAGGATATTCAGGGAGGTCGATGTAGTGAATAAGCTGAACTTCAATGCAGATCATAGAATGGTAAGAGGAGTTATACAAAATGAAAATAATTAATAAAGAAAACATATTATCTCGTCAACTAAAAATGTGAGTATAAGATCGCCAATACCAATAAATGTCCTAAATGAAATAGAAAATACTTAAGAAGAAATCGAAAGACCCAAAACACTACTAGAGAAGTATGTTCTCCTAAAGAAGGCACTGATGAACGCAAACAAATTCTGTACTAAAGAAAAGAAGAAAAATAAATTATGAGAAGAAACTATAAAATAATTGAATGAGAAGAACATAATGTTAGAGAAATGAAACGACAACCGCCAAAACATCAAGATTATCAGTAAAAAAAATCCTGGCATCAATACGAAAACACAAAAAGCTGAGAGACTGAAAGTAATAAAAGAACAAATAGAGAAAACAGGCGGAATTGGCTTCGAAACATGTTGAATTTTTTTCAATAAAAAAGTGGTGTTTACAAAGATATTTTATATAAATTATAATTATGTCACCACAAAATAATTTTGCTATATTTGAATGAGTCAAAAACTTATAGTTTGCCAACGCAAAATGGAGCGGAGTATGCTAAATATAAGGCTATGTGACAGGTGGACGACAACAAAAATAAGAGAAAAGACAAAAAAGTTAGCGATGTTTTACAAAAAGTAAAAAAAACTCAAATGGAACTGGATTGGTCATACTATAAGAACAAACAGAGAAAAATGGACAAGTGATGTAATGGAATGGTATCCTAGAAATGGAAAAAGTTAAAAAGGACGTCAAATCAAGAGATGGGAAGATGACGTACCAAAAGGATGGAGAAGAATAGCTCGCGACAGAGATGAGTGGAAAAAACTAGAGGGGGCCTATGTCAGAGAAAGACAACCTGACCAACAAACTGGTGGCTGAAATGGCATTTATTATATATATATATATATATATATATAAATCTATGATAAAACTGTAAAAAGCTTTATTATTATTATTATTATTATTATTATTACGATAGCCCGTTATCGTACATATAGGTTCCTTATTAGGAATATCAAATAACTTGCACATATGAATGTCGAGAAAATAAATATATAGAAGTGGAATAAGGAAAAAATTCATTCCTGTTCGATCATCACAGTCCAAGTGATACGTAAAATAGTTTTATCTTTTCACTTAGCACCGACTTATTTAACCGCTTACATTGTTGCACTGATATTTCAGGTTCTTATTACTCTACAGTAAAGGCAATGAGATTTCCTTAGCAGAATTTTAGTCATCGACAGTTGTTAAAAGTATGAGTGCTTTGTGAGCTAAGTAGGTGATCTAGTTCAACGTGAACCAATATTTCTTTTCGGTGGCTTCTTTTCACATTAACATTTCTTAACAACTCGACTGTTCAAGATGAATCTAGAATAATGTATCTAACATGGTGCCGGTTTATCGGTGCCCGCATCTTGTCGCACGATCAATGAGATCGTTATTATATCGATAGTTGTAGTATCTCTCAAACAGTCGAAACTGTCAATTATTATATCTAGTAATTTTGAATCGGTATATTTGGAATATCGTTAACTGACACTGCAGATATTTTATGATGCAATATGATTATTTTATTTTTGTTTTTGTGTTGTAAATAAAATAATGTAAATAAAATAAAAATGGGTAGTCGATTAGCTCCGAAAAAAATTCAAAAATATTTATTTATTTATTTATTTATTCATTCATTTACGCCTAAATAGGCTTTTACATATGTAGGTATATAACAGTTATTTGCAAAAATAATATGAACAGAGAGAAAAACAAAAAAAAGAAAGTGTATATAATTTACATTATGGCGGAATGAAGCGCTCTCAGTATCGCGCCCCTATACTGTGACAGGCCAGAACCAAACACGTCCGCTATGTTTGTATAATTGTTACCTAATCTGTGTATTCTAGGTACTAGCGAGTTGTAGTGAGCATTTGTTCTAGTATTGTCACAGTAAAAAGGCGTCGGCACTCGAGTAGTTCGACTGGGTACATGGAACATTATTAAGGACAAAATTTCAGGGCTGTGGTAATGCGAGTTTACAATTTTATATAATAAAATCAGATCGGATAAAACTCTCCTGTCCGATAGTGGCAATAAACCGGTAAAATATAATAAGTTTGTATAGTTAAGATTTTCTATTGGGATATGGAGACGGAAATTTATGTAGCGTAAAAATTTATGTTGAATTCTTTCTATTGTATGAACATGAGCATTGTAATAGGGACACCAGATAGATGAGTTGTATTCGATTTGACTTCTAACAAGAGAACAATAAAGGAGTTTGACCGTTTGAATATTTGTAAAGGAATTACAAGAGCGCAGTTATATTTTATATATATACGCAATTATAAGTCTTGCATGACGAACCAGATATTGTGGCTATCCTGAAGGTTGCTCGACTGCACGTCCAAAGAATGCCTCCTCCAAGGTACCCTAGGGGCTTGTTGTTTCAAGTTGGATCAAAGTAAAAGTTCGTTTGAAGCATAGATTTTTACATTCTCCACCAATTAAACGATCTGTTTCCGTAAAAATCTATGCTTTAAATGAACTTTTATTTTAATCGGGGATTTTTTTCAATCCTGGGACTCGATTCGCAGCTCTGGGTCATTCCCAGGATCCCGGGTCTCATGATAAGATGATAAATTATATAAAATATTTGATGTTTGTTTTTAATAAAAATTGTTAAATCTATTTCAATTAAATTGTTATTATAAATTAAAAATGAATTGACAAAAAATACTATTTCAATATCAAAATACAGATATAATAAATGCTTAATATTAAAAAATCTAATTTGAATGAAATATATAGTGTGTACAATGTTTATCAATTTATTACATTCGATCAATCTATTATACGTAATTATTTTAACAAATATAAAATATTGATATTAAATACACACATTAAAACAAACTTAATCAAACCAGCTTTTTAAAAATAAAAAAATGTGCAAATTTACGTTTGGTAGCCTATAGGTAGCCTGGTATGTTTTGACAATCGTAAATTATTTTTTAATTCGTTTATCACTCAACATCACTTAAAATAAATACGATTTTCTTAATCTTTTTTTGGCGCACTCAGGGTGAAATTTTCATTGTAACGGAAGTAGAATGCAGCGAAAATGCGAGATCACGAAATCCACTTGATTATTATTATTTACTGTTCCAGTAATATCCAGTAATTTCGTTATAATTCAAGGCTAAATAAACCGAAATTATACTGGGAGTACGGATTGAACCCTGGCCCCCCGAACGTGTGATGTATGTTAGTTCTAACAACTTTGGGGGCAACCCGCGTCAAATTCTGGTCGTCAAGACCAGTCGTCTGCCGACGTTTATTTTTTAATTTTTTGAAAAAGGACAAACGATGATTTGATAAATTTTGTAAGAAACGGCGACATTAATCAACATGATTTAACATTCTTGTGCAAAAAACAAAACCACTAGTGCAAAAATTAGTGAAAATAATAAAGGATTTTAGAGATTTCCCAAACAAACGAAATTCTCAATTTTATTTTGCTCTCCTAAGTACCTGCATTTTATGAGTTATTCAGTTGTTCCTTTTTCCCATAGAAATAATAATGATAAAAGGATAGAATTACGAAAAAATATAAATATTTAAAGGATGATTTTTAAGAAAAATAAAATGTTTTTTGATTTTATTAGTTTATTATTGTATTAATATACATTTTAAAGCAATATGTAAATATCAATTATTATCATATCACGCCAAAGAAGTATAACTTCAACCGCACATATATGAATACTCGCTCATGCAATTTTTTTTACCGTAAACTGCTCCATGATTCTAGTAGTGTATTCCCGGGTCGACCCGAGTCAGAAACCCACAGTACCCACATATCGCACTGCACCAGTAACCCAAGGGGAAGACAGTGTTGAGAAAACTTGGTGCCCACTGCTTGGACTGGAGGACCTACTGCAGAGACAGACGGCAGTGGCGTTACTACTGCTTGAGAAGGCCAAGACCTTCATTGGATCATTGCCAAGTAATGATGATGATGAGTTAACTATTCTTTATAAAGGTACAGATACACATGCTTCTTTACTGGCATGCTAATGAGCATGCCACTAATAAGCATGCCCTAACAACTGTACACACTTGCTCATTACTGGCATGCTTATTAGTGGCATGCTCATAAATAAGCATGCCCAAAGCAAACAATCAAACACACATGCTTATTAGTGGCATGCTCTTGTCATAGAATAGAGACGCCCTTGTTCAAAATGGAAACTTTGCAAACTGAAATAGAAAATTCAAGTGAACCAATAAATCAAAAAAGTACCCGAGTTTCCATTCGCACATTTTTGATTTTAGTTTATATAATTTTTATTGTAAGATTTGAATCATTCATGCCTATTAATAAAGTTTCGTAAACATTATTTCTCACTATATTATTTTTACACAACGGTGACCGAGTATTCCGCAGACATTCGTGATTCCTATAAGTCACGAAAAGTAATGTTTGAGAAGATCGCATCTATAATACTAGCCGCGAAGCCCGCGAATGACATAAGCATGCTCATAAATAAGCAAGTCTGTTCACACATGCTCCAAAGATACCCCTTCTCTATGGTGAATGACAGTGGCATGCTTATAAATCAACCGGCGGTTGATTTTTGAGCATGCCACTAGGTGGCATGCTCATTTCTAGCAATGTTCGTACACACATGCCACTAATAAGCATGCCACTGTCAAAGTCGATACTGCGCATGCTCACGTGCCACTAAAGAAGCATGTGTATCAGACGCCTAATATACACAACTCAGTTTAAATTGTATCTCGACTATTGCTTCAACAATGGATGTAAATGATAGTGAATAAGAGGGATGCATATCTCGAATCTATAGAGGTGATGAAAAAAAAATCAATTTTGTTATTTCTTAATTGAAAAATTGTGTCTTTGTTATAGGCATTTAAAATAATCAGATACGTAAATGTCCAAATTTGGGTCTAAAGCTTTTTCATTGTAGAAAAATGATAAAGATTTTATCCGATAAAGATATCCGATAAAGATAAAGAAATTAATCCGTTATTTTTGTTCTTTCAAACTAATGTTATTCCTTCTTCTTCAAATGTAGCAAATTTATTTTGTGGTAACATAATTATAATTAATATAAATTAACTTTGTTTAAACCACTTATTTATTGAAAAAAATCAACATGTTTCAAAGCCAATGGCTTCTTCATCAGGAAAACAAAAATAATATTTAAAAAAAAAAATCGAAGTATGGATCAAAATATTAAAAAGTTATATATGGAAAATAATAATATAAAGTACCTAATTAATATGAAAATAAATTTAAAAGATAACTATTTGCAAAAAGGACCTGATTATTTATAATAAATTATAGTAAATTGAATATTAAAGTGGTTTAAACAAAGTTAATTTATATAATTTATTATTGTTATTCCTTTTAATAAAGTGAGACTTTTATTATTTACTTGTGTAATTGCTGAAGCATTTTCCTGGTTTGCTCAAGTTTTCGGATTCGAGTTTCAATAACAATTATACATTTCTTTAAATGATTTTTATTATATACATTTCATTTTATCAATATATTACAGATAAACCATCGAAGGGTGATTTCGGGGTCTTCTGGTTATGATTGAAGTAATGAATGGGAGTTTTTCGGAAACTGCGTCACGAATCTTTCTGCAATACGTAGTAGGTATTATATTTATATTGAAATTTACCTAATTCTACTGCGATAGTAGGTACTCGTTTTGTTTTATTCTGTAATTCTAAATTCCATTGCACCACACCAACACAGTTAGTATCTAATGATAGACAATTTAAAAATTATGATCATAAATGACCACTACGCAAATGCTAGTGGGGTCAATTACTGTAAGCCGATTGCTATCAACATAACGTAATAATTTGAAAAACATAGTGAAACTTAAATATATATTGAGCCGTTAATACGTTCATAAAATTTCACGACACAAAATATTCTAAAGGAGATGAAATATTATTTATCCGTTTAGTAATGTATTATATTTTATATCGATCGTTTGACTTTTACTCCACAATACACGTATGTATATATGTCTTAGATAATTGATAAAAATATTTCGTTTTCACCAATGATTTGTATTAAAGTTGTGATCAGTGTTGAAAGAATATATGATATTATTCAGAACAATAATTATTTATTTAGTGTAAAGCTATCAAAAATTTGAGATCTTTTATATAAACAGTGAAGAATAACATAGTATATCTATAATATTTGAATATAAAAATCCATTTATTTTGTCTTTACCTACGATGTCATTTTCACTTGAAGACGATGCATTATTCACAAAAATGGTATAAAAACTGCTTCCTGGTTGTTGATAATTTCTTCCACGAAAACTTCCACGACCACAACCATTTGAAATTGCACGACCATGGTCACTTTCAGCACGACAATCTCTTTTTAAATGACCAGCTCGGCCACATTAGAAACACTTTAATTTGTTGAGAAATGTTGATGAAGTACTGGATTCAAATCTCATAAAATGACCAGCTTGCCTTTTCTTGTTCATACACAGGGGCACCAGCTTGTTTCAATTCATTTACAGACTTTTCAAAATCGTCGAAAAATAGATTAACTTCTGGATAATTCACCAATTTAATATTTTCAAGGTTATTTCTACAAATGATTTGCAATGTTGTAGATTTTTTTAGATACATTTCATCAAACTTTGAAATTAATTTAAATGCCGAATCGAGCTCATATACATATTCAAGTTGTTTATTGGAAAGTGCAAAATATATATAATTTGTAACTTCCATTTCCTCCCAATCTGCAGTTTTCAGTGGTATATTTATCTCGTATCACTACATGTTCACATTTCTTTAACAGTAAGAATTTTAAAATTCTTATCTTCCAGTTGCTGTAGCCCATTCTATCAAATATCGGAACAACAATATTTTCATTAACAAATCTTGCTCTTAGCTTTTATTATTAGCTTTTTAAATTTCACATTCAATGAACTTATTATTACTTTTTTATAAACCACGCTCTGCTAACATGTTAAACTTTAATTGAAACACACTTGAGATTGCATTCGACACTCTTTATTCACAGCAACATACTTCAGTAGGCAAAATTATTGTTGTTACATATTGTTTTCATAGACATGAATATGAATGTATCATAAACCAATAGAAAGAGGAAAAAATAAAAAAAAACGCAGGCAAAAGTCACAGAACTACTGAGGAGTATTTTGAATAAACATGGGGTATAAAAACAAAAGCAGCAATATCCAAAAAAAATTAATGCAGTCATCGGGGATTATTATGTTAGAATGTACTGAATTCAAGATTTGAAAGGAAATATAGCCTATACATTTATGGAAAACATGAATTTGGAAGGGATAAATACATAGAATCTATAATTCAGTACATTCTAAATTAGCGATCCTCGGTTACTGCTTTCAAAACATTTTTAAAAATTGTGGATATTGCTGTCTTTGCTTTTATACCCCACATAATATGGCAATGTCACTGGAAAATACAAGATGATCAACAACAATTAATTCTGCATATTTTATTTTAAATTTTGTGGTTATTAAAAATTATTTATAAACGAATACCAATAATGAGAATTCCTTAATTTACATATCAAAATGACCTTTGTCTAGTACAGTATAAAGTAGCGCCCGTACATCCATCTAAACATACCCAATTTATATCAACATACATATATATCTCTCATAAATCTCAAAATAGACAGTTTAGTTTATTTCAATTTATAATAGAATAATAAATTTACCTCACTCAAAGATAAATAAATAATATATAATTATTTATGAGTGATAATAAATAACATTTTTTGATAGATGTTAAAGTATTTGTTAGCCTAGAGTTTATGATACTCACCTAATGATATAGTGGTCGGTGGTCGGGGTTCGTTCCAAGAACAGAAACGACAGAAAGTAAGTCTTATTTCCGCAGAACAAATGTTTAGCTTATGTTAGAAAATAGTAAGAATATACATATACGAGTATGTGATAGGTAACTCGTATACGCTTCTCTATTTTAATCTACTTTTTTTTCTTATCAAATAAATGAAAATGAAAATAAAGCAATTAATTGAGACAAATTACAGAAGTCTCACAGAGACAAACCTATTAACGTATGGAATATGCATGGAATATGATGCTTATGACCTGTATGAGCTGGCTTAAGTGATCACTTTATGGAATGTAACGTTCCCAATTCCACCGCGAAAATATCCACACATTTCCAAACCTTTAAAAGTTGTATATTTGTTTTGAATATTTGAAGAGACTATGCTAGAAACATCTATGGTCCTTTCCATGACCTTGTATACGTACATTTAGATGCTTCTATATTCTATATACACAATGGAGAAGGAGATGCGGTTTGCTGCAAACCAATCCCACGGATTGAAACCCAGGAAGGAAGATATTTATTAAATTGGAATTGATGAACAAAATCATTATATTATAAATTATGGAATTGGTAAATGTTGCATATCAAAATATTGCTCAAAATAAAGCGTTCATGTTGTGCAAACAGGATTCCCTTGGACGAGATAACAGGATCGAAACCTTGATATTTCACGCTAGTCATTATGAACACATCCAAATAACTCATCCGTTTATTATTGATGGATGATGAAGGTGAGTGACATTAAGTATCTATATATTAATTACGCTAACCAATGTCGTTTGTTTCTGTCTCCGTATGATGATTTCTATTTTTATACAATAATTTTGCCATGGTGCCCATCGGGTCGTGTGGCGCAACGAATAACGCGTCTGACGGAGCAGAACATTCCAGGTTCGAAACCTGGCATTTTTTTTACGGTCGAGGTGCAATAATATCCTGATAAATATGAAAAAAAATTGTTCAGAATTTGGAATGGTCCACGTTTTTTAATATGATGGCAAAGAGTGTTAATTTGACAATTGACAAAGCACGTTCAAAATATTAATTTTAAAACTCCGCTCTGACTTATTAATCGATTAGAAATACTGAATAAATACTTTGTCTTAATTTAATCTTCCATTAATTATAAGTGGAAATTTGCCAGATACAACCGGCCGCGAAGCGGCTGACGTAGGCATAGGTAAAAAATGATGTTTGCTGCACAGCCACGGCCATAATAGCAAAAAGGAAATTTGCCAGGCACAATTGGCCGCGAAGCTGCTGACGCAGGCGTAGGTTAACAATTGTGTTTGCTGGACGGCAAACACAATTGGCCGCGCAGCGGCCATAATATCAATAATGGAAATTTGCCAGATAAATTGGCCGCGAAACGGCTGACGTAGGCATAGGTAAATAATTGTAAGCAACTGTGTTTGCTGCATAGCAAACACAGTTGGCCGCGAAGCGGCCACAATAGTCGCCCGCAGGACCTAGCAGTAAGCAATCGGCGAAGCCGATTGCGTTCCTGCTAGTTTAGGTAATTCATGTAACAGCTATCGAAATCCAGTCCAACTAGTTATTTGCTTTTAAATCGTGAGGAATTATAATTACAATACATATTAATAGATAATTCTGCTAATGATGCCTCTAGCTAAAAAGTCACGTTAAGTTCACAGATTAGCTTCCTTCAACTATTGTACGACTACTAACGTTATGTCACTTTACACAGAGATTAAAATCGCTATATCTAAAACTGATATTACTAAAAACTGACTGGATGTGACGTCCTTATTAAGCGCTACTAGTTTTTATAATACTCTTTTTTTAACGTCATTCTGTGAATTGTGCCGTGAAGACAAGAACAGATATTCTATTAGCAAAATAAAATAACACCTCCAAACTAGTGCATTTTTCTTTTGAATATTTAATAAGAATATATAAAAATTAAGAATATTTTCGGAAGAAATATATGTATATATAATTTTTTATTACCCTCTTTGGCCGGCGCCACACTAAGCGTATCTTACGCCGCATTTTTTTCGGTCGTGTCAAATCCGCAACCGAATTAAGCAGTCATATACAATATTCCACGCGGATTCAGTCTGCAACAAACACACGTGCAAACGCAGTGCGGACGAACCGTCGAATGTGGCGCGTTGCATTTAAAACATAAGACGCGACGTCGCCGATTTTACGTTGACGTAAGTTCTGTGGGCGGAGAACCGAAGAAACGCCGAAGCGAGCGTTCCGCCTGCGGATCGACCGATGATATTAAGAATCAGAAATATGAATTTAATTGTAGATTTTTACTACCCTGTAATTCAACATATTGCCTTATACGGTAATGTTATAGTAAATTATGCAACCAGTTTTATTGAGAAGTTAAAAAAAGGTCTGGATCCCTTCTAGATGACACACGATGAATCAGAGGTCATCCGGTTTGATAACAGTTTCAAGATTCCATGATCACATTTAAAGCAAGTTCTTCCTACAAGACTCTGATTAAATGAAAACAATTTTGAACCTTGATCCACTATTGATTGTTTTTGACCGTACCGATCTCAGTTTAGACGGTCATCTTCAGACTGGTACGTTATTCTCTTAATATTAGGTCCTTACATATGAAATTGACGTTTAGTATGGGAGGAACATAAAGCCGATTTTTTTTATTATAATACATTTATTTAATCAAAGTATGTACCATTGCTATCTATGCACTTTTGCCATCTCATAGGTAGTTCATCGATCCCTTTACTAAAAAAAACATTCGGACGGGAATCAATAAAATCTTTGAAGGCGGTTTGGACTGCCCCATCGGAGTTAAATTTTTTCCTTTGCAAGAAGTTATCCAAATTTCGAAAAAAATGGTAATTTATTGGAGTACGGACACAAAGTCCGTACTCTCCGGACCTTGTGTCCGGAGAGTACGGTGGATGTCTTAGATATTCCAATTGAAGCTCCTCTAATTTGGTAGCCGTCTGTTGTGCAGTGTGTGGTCTAGTGTTATCATGAAGCAGCAGTGGCCTAGAGCGATTAACCAGCCTCGGTTGTTTAGCAGCTAGCTTTTCCATCATGGTTTGCAGTTGCTGACAATAGACATCTGCCGTAATCGTTTGGCCAGATTTAAGAAAGCTGTAGTGAACGACACCAGCACTAGTCCACCAAAAGCTCACAAGTAACTTTTTTGGAGTCAATTTTCGCTTGGGCATGGTTTGGCTGGTTCGGCAGGGTTCAGCCATTGCGATGAGCGCTTCCGATTATCGTACAGGATCCACTTTTCATCACAGGTAATGATTCGATTTAAAATCCCTTCATTATTGTGCCGGTTGAGTAATGCAACGCAGCAGTCAACGCGCGTTTGTTGATTTGCTTCACTCAATTCGTGAGGTACCCACCTTTCAAGCTTTTTCACCTTACCAATTTGCTTCAAGTGGATTAAAACAGTTTTATCACTAACACCGCAGCCTGCAGCTAACTCGGATGTGGTTTGCGATGGATCCGCTTCCACAATAGCCTTCAATTCTTCATTATCAACTTTGGTCTCCGGCCGTCCACGGGGCTTGTTCTGCAGGTCGAAATTTCCAGAACGAAAACGTTGGAACCAAAAACGCACTGTGTTTTCTTTTGCGGCACCGTCGCCATACACATCATTAATCCTTCGAGCCGTTTCTGCAGCACTGGTGCCACGGTGGAACTCGTACTCGTAAATAACGCGATATTTCAAGTTTTTCATTTTGTAAACTGAGTGACGCAAAGAAAAAAACAATTGAGAAAAAAACAAATGAATTATAATTTTCAAAACACAAATACATGAGTAAATAACTGTATAAATTTGGATTTGGAATTCCTAACCAAAGAGAAGATATTTGAGATCAAATTTGCCAGTATGGCAAAACGCCAATTTCATATGTATGGACCTAATATAAGTTGCATAAACATAAACTAGAAAAGTACTGGAAGCTGTTCAAAGAAGGGAATGCATGTTTTTAAGCTTTCAACAGAAATTATTTAGTATAATAACATAAAGTAGGTACTTGAGACTTATGTTATTGTTTATTGTTATTGGAGGCCAAAACTCACCAGGGGTTGTGGAGCGAATAGTTGTAGTTGTGGAAATTATGTTATTATATTCCACACTTACGTTATTATTCTCAATAATTATGATATTATAAGATGCACATTCATTGGAAGAATAATAATAAACTTTTAAATATAGTCTATAATATATCGAATCAAAAAATTTATAGTTAAAATGATTAATTCATCTGAATGTAAAAACTAAATTTTACCAAAAAATTACATAAATTATTTATTTTTAATATTTTAACTACAACAAGGAGAGCTTCATTGTTTTAAGCAGCAAATACTTGAGCAGTGCGCTCTGGTATGGTGAAATTAAGCAGTTTATTATTTTTGGAATATTTATGCCAATGCGAATATTTTCAGCTCGCAGCGTCATTTTCGTCGTGAGATATGTAGCTTTGAAATATTTTATTACAAAATAGGACAACATATTGTTTTTTGCATACTTCTTAACAAGAAAAAAGATTTCGAGAAAAAGAGCTTCGCATCCTGGAAAAAAAGAGTGTTTTAAATAAAATACGAAGAAAAATTATTTGAATGTATTGAGTCTCGCATTAAATAAATAAATAATACTTTTTGAATATTTGTTTAGTTTTTTTCTGTCTTGCGTTTATATTTTTTTAGATTTTTAGTGAAACATGAAAATGATATATACATTATAAGTAAAAATTATAGGTATAAAAATACTAGCTACCTCGTGATTATACTATTCTGATTCATTAGTTATTTTTAAACAAACATGTGTGGAGAGGAAAAATATGAAAATTAATATACAATGAAGTGCAGGCCCGTTGTGTATTTATTCTTTTCATAAATTTATCGGAAAATTCAGTGAGTAATTTGCGTCACAGGTGTTTTTTAATGCGTCGAATATGTGCCCAGCATCCGCATACGTGAAATAAAACGTTGTTCAGTTTTCCTTAATATTATTCATACAATTGTGCATAAAAATAAATGTGCTCTAATACGAACAAACAAAATTCATCAATTTTTAAACAATCTAAATTTTGCTACATAACACATTCATATTTTTAAACTTTAATTGAAATTTTGATATTATTTATTTATTTATTTATCGTGAAAATTATAAATGTTGGTTAGAAAAAGAGCCACTCATCTCACTAGGATGAACCTGTCCCGAGATAAGCCAGACAATACAGTGAGAACAAAATACTATAAAATTAATCATTTAATCAATAATAATTTCCTTTATCATTTCATTGAAGATTCTCATTACACTACACATTAGAAATATTAAATTTTTGAGCTTATTTCTTAATTAATTTAAATTTCGTTCTATATTTTCCTCTTGCATTATATTCGTATTCTTATTGATTTTCCTTCGTGTTGATCATCTAAATATAATAATTTCGTTGTCTGTCTGTCTGTCTGTCTGTCTATCTGTCCGTTCATCTGTCTGTCCGTCTGTCGGTCCGTCGTCTGTCTATCCCCATATGGTAACTTCGTGTAATGTCAAAAACAAACAAAATAAAACAAACAAATGGGGCTTGAAACCCGAAGAAGGCAACGACACCAATGTTGCTACCAATGCCTCTCCGCGGACCGCAAAAATATACTATTAACATATATTTAGCAACTTAGCAAAGACGCGAATCAATGTTCCGTTATTTTCGACATAAAAAAACTATTTTTCTAATAAATTCTGATGTTAAGTTTCCAGTGAGGATTTTAAAAATACATACCGTAAAATTAAAATATTTTATATGTTTGAATATCATCGCATTACGTTCTTTAAACAATGTTCTGGCAATAAAACCTATCCTTTTACTGAGTGACACGCCAGAAAATTTAAAAAAAAACAATGTTCTGATTCGTAAACTCTCCTAATTTAGAATGTACGTCCGTCCATTCGTAGAATTACAACAACAACACTGATAATCAGAAACGAACATTCACCTAAAATTTCGTCGTTAAATAGTTGCTGCTGTAAAAATACTATAGGTTTTAAGTCCATGAAATTAATTTGTAAGTTAATAAGAATTTAGTTTTAGGTTTAAGGAAATAAAGTTAAATTTAAAGAAATCAAATAGTTTTTTATTTATGAATTTGGAGCTTCAAAATCCTGCCATTATGTACTAGTTTTACGTTATTTTTGTCACGATTACTTTTATAACATTACTAACTATGACTCGTTCAAAAATGACGCAACAATTATTTGCGTCTGCTTAACCCTAGTATATATTTATAGTATCCTTTTGACGGTCCACGGGGGGGCGGCGGTAGCAACACGCGTCAAGCGGCCAGTTCGGGTTTGCTGGCCCGGGGTTCAATCCCCATCTCCGGCCGTTTAATTGTTTTTTTTTTTAACCGCGAATTCGGACGAAATTACGGACAGACAGACGGCACAGTATGGTAAAGCATACAGTATTATATCTTCATACAAACAGCCGAATCGACGCCCTTCGAAATCTCGGTCAACTTCGGACTGCTCAGTCGCCGCAGGGCTGCAGTAACGTACGGACGCAAGCAGTGTGAGGCGCTCCCGCGCATACATTTACGTCAATTTATGGCACCCCAAACCATAAAGAGTCAGTCAATGAGCAACCCTGGTGCGTGTTTAACCAAGTTTAAGTACCAAGCGGCCGTAGGTATTAATTTCAAGGACACTGCCAAGATAACATACTGTATGTATTTATTATACTGTGCAGACGGACTATTATTAAAGGCTCCTCTCACATAGTACCTACGAACGACGCGCGCTGAAAAAATGGCTCAATCTGCGGATGCGTTCAAAGAGCCTCGCCCAATTCGCTCATCCCGTTTTCCAATACGAGTCGTGTTTCGCCAGCAGTGTCCGGAGCGCGGGTCCGTCATCCGGCGGGGAGACGCGACCGCTCGCATAAGGGATCGGGCCCCGATAAATTAGCCTGGAAACGGCCTCCTCGGACAGTTTCACACAGGGCCCGCTTATTTATGGGGCCCCCGGCAGCACCCGCCGGGATATTACCGGATCACGAAAACCTATTTGCTAACGTTTACCGGCAGCGGCTCGGAGTACGGCGTCCTTTGGCGAATTCGCTCTGGATACCTATCTGGGCAAGTGGATCGGCGCAAGTGGATGGAAAATATTTAACCAGCTGTAACCCGTCAAAAATGACGGTACTTTTACATGTCGGTCCCTAAGAATTTATTTGTTTGTATAAAAAAGAAGAAAAAATTACTATACTGAAAAAAAGAAGAAAAAACAGATTTTTTACTATGAAGAAGTTACGGACGTCACACGATGTTACGGGGATTGACAGACAGATGGAGAACGAAATTATTATAATTGGAATTTTCTGCTTGCGCTTGATCTGAACTAGAGAATTTTATTACTGATTTTGCAATTTTTACGTGAGGGGTGAACAAACGTAGCAATATTAAGATTACGCCTCCAATGGAATTTTAACGTTGAGTATGCAACGTAATGCGAAAAAAGGTTTACACACTGTGAAGAGTGTAAAGTGTGTACACTTAGTATGTTGGCTAAGTTCACATTTAAGGGACCCAGCCTGCGAACGTAGTAGGGGCATCGTGAAATGCGCATACGCGTTCTGTCCAGATATGTTCCAACGCGAGGCATACAACACAGTGCCTGGTTTATTTTTAACTTTCTCCAAGGAATTTAATTTTGAATTTGATTCTAAATAAAGATCCTATTGTTTCAACGGAACGATACGACACTCTACCATCATCAAAAACATTAACATCATTCTTTAGTTACCACAAACCCAAAGTGACGTACCTACATACCAATTCAATCATCGATGAAAAAAGCTATGGAAGAATACATAATTCACTCGATTTTATTTAGATATTAACTGTAACCCGGCAAAAATAACGATACTTTTCCATATCGGTTTCTAAGAAATAAGTATTTATTTATTTTATGAAAAAAAAATCCGTATAAAAATCCGTAAAAAAAAAACAAAAAAAAATTTTTCGGAAACAAAAAATTATAAACCATATTTAATATGCCTCACTCCTTTTATCACTCTACTTTTTTATGTAGGTATGCCGAAGAAGTATAATTTCTACTGCGCTTAGATAAGTACACGAGCGCACTTTTTTGTGTGTATGCAGATAATGTCGCCATTGATTACTCTGATACTTTACCAAATTTTTTGGAGAGCAAAAATATAAGTAACAATAAAAAATATGCAGAAAAAAATAAACCCAAAATTACGCACCACCTATTTACCTAAATGTCCCAGAAAAGTATGTAATACATAGAATACAAATACGCAAATTTTATTTCTGTTAATATTATGTGGGACAGACGAATGTTGCTTTCTGCTAAATTATATTGTAAATAATATTAAACAAATAATAATTGCTAAAAGCAGAGCTTATATTGTTGTGCTTAGGAAAAAATCTAAGATTACACCATATAGAAACACACATATTTTTTAGACGTTAAGACTACACACATATATTCAGATGTATAAGAAAAAGGAGTAATGGGAGCTAAATTTATACACCACATACCCAGGGCCGTTCTATGAGAAATAGCTCCCATATCGACCCTATGCTTCCGCCACCCATGTTCGACATTTTTTTAATGCTAAATTGACAGTGTTCACTGTCTCGCGATCACACAAAACCTTTTCTCTGTCTCTGAGGAGCAGGGAAAAATAAAAAATGGAACATGCTTAGGTACTATCCATTAAGTGGAAATCACAAGTTACAAAGTTTCTTGTATATATATATATATGTAACTTATAGGAAGTAGAGTGGAAATGGAATTACTTAGATGGGTTCGTAGTATAGTGACAAATGCAAGATCTAATTATGATAGAGTATTGAATGAAATAAATAGTTGTACATAAAAGCTGATCGAATTATAGTAAACAGAAATAAAAAGGGAAGCTTCGTCGACTTGATCTTGTGGAACGAACGAATGAGGATAGAATAGAATAGGAAATATAAAATAGAAAATATACATGCATATATGCGATATAAACGTGGACGGTACCAGAAACGGAGGACGTCTACAAAAGACTTCCTAGGTAAATCGTATACCTACTAGAAGGCAGTTCTTATAAGAAGCGTAAACGATTAACGAGGCTGTGTGAGAAGATGTGTGAATGGAGATGAAACGAAATTAGGTTGTTGGATAGAATAGTGTAGCATTCTATCATCTGTGCCTATAAGGTAGGTTATCCAAAGGTCGCGGGTTTGAATCTCACTCCAGACCAGAAAGTTAGTCCTATTTTCATAGCACAAGCGTTTAGCTTAGTTTGGAAATAGTAAGAATATTGAAGTGGCACGTATTCCGTGTTCGCATCTCTAATTAAAAAAAAAATTAAGAGTATAAAAATAATGAAAAAGAGTAGCTTGTTAGTGTAGTGATCATGACGCTCGCCTAGTGATCTGGTAGTCTGTAGTTTGAGCCCCATTTCAGGACACCAACAAGTTACACCTATTTTCTTATTTTGAGAATCGTAAGAGTATTGATGCGACACGCATCCCGTGTTTGTATATCTATTTTAAAAAAACGTGCTTATATACGTATAACATCTTACTTTCACTTTATTTTTTATCTTACTTTTACTTTCTCGATTACTCTTCTGAATAAAGACCGTGTCTAATATCCAGCAGTAAACCTATATTATAAATTTATTCTCGTTCTTTTGCATACCCTATAATAATAGTTTTAATGGTATTCCAACCACGACCAAGTAATTTGCAATCTCGGATAGAACGAGCCCTACATATGACTTAATTTCATTTTGCCTTTAATTAAAACATTTCAGCATTAAACTATTTATTTCGCCGATAAAGCAATACCCAGTTGAGAAGGGCCTGGAGCGGGGAGCACGTGACTCCATCTTCCGCCCACGACGGACCTCGTGGTAATCTATAAAGCATAAAGGCAACTGATGGTGTTTCGCAGGCAATTTCCTTAAGACTCAATTGGCAGTCCATTAAATCTGTACCATAATCTATGAATGTCTCTATTCACGCACGGTTATGTCCGAACAAACCACATTGAAGTGGCGAGATAGGCAGACATTAAACGTCTCGCGAACTTGGTAAAATGTTCGGAATATTATTTATTGGCGGTTAACGTGGTGGGGTATAAAGTAGTTTATTTGTATTCGAAACATCGTCTACATAAAATAGTGCAGTTGTAGCTACGCGATGAATTTCATTAAAATATACGTAATTCGCAGTGTTAATAACTTTGTAAACAACATTACTGGGTTTTTTCCACAGACGGATAATTATTATTCAGAATATAATATAATATATAAAAGATTGAAATAAATTTCAGGCAATAATGTTAATAATTCGGAAGGATCTTATATACACACATAAAGATATTGCTTTAAAGACTCCAATCAAAATATAGATCTCATTATCAATAGTGACATCTGTTTTGAATTACGGGAATGACAAGGCTTTCAACTGCAGGTGGCGGTATTAAAAATACAACTCACATACGAAACAAGGTGTGCAAGTTAAACATACATATATATATATACAACTTATAAAAGTTTTAAAGATGCGGCAGTCTATCATGGGTGGAATTGGTAAATTTTTCATTGTGTAAAGTGATCACTTAAGCCAGCCGTAGATAGGTCTTAAGTCGCAACTTTGGTTTATTGTGTCATGTACATGTTAATTTATCTGGAAAATCGATAAATCTTGGATTGATGACTATTATTTTAACAAAAAACTACTTAAAACTTACAAACACTTAAAACATAATGAAATCTGTAAATTTATTAAATTAGTGAAACGTTTTTGATTTAAATGATTATGTAAAATAATATTTAAGAATAATTTATTTTCCTCAGGGGTAGGTAGAGGAGATAATACGCCGTATTCTGATCATACCAAGTCTTTAGCGGCGCTCTCTGTTTCTGATGCCTCCCACATTATTTTTTTTACCGTTCTTTCTTCATTCATATATCGCGTATACTCAAACCATCTCACAGATCTTATCTTAATTTATTCAAGTACAATTAATACAATTTAGAAAGTGAACTTATTTATTTGGTAATTAACAATAACACAAATTATATAAGTACATTAATTTATAAAGAGCAAGTTTGTACCTTCCTCGTTTAGGTAGAATATTAAAAAGAAGGCAATTGAAATCTTATAATTATTAATTTAATTTTAATATATATATGACTAGATTATTTTGTTCACAAGATAATTTCAGATCTTAGATTGATTAAGGGACAAAAATTCAAACACGTGCACGACGTTCGATTTGACGGCATGACTCGATTTCAGCGCACAAATATTACCTAGAACCATACATACCTTTAACAATTTATTCTTGTTATATTGTAAAATTTCGCAAACAGTACGCCTTAAATTATCTATATTTATTTCTCTTAACTGTTGTTATGAAGGTTAAAATTCACCCAACTGTCGGACCGAACATCAAAGGCCCATTGACTATCGTTGTCTATTCCATCACTCCATTGAGTGAAATTCTACGTTTGACATATAGCAATGAATGTGACGATGAATTGAATAATCTACGAGAGATGGGATTGCGAGTATCGAGAGTTGTCTCCAAAGAATCTCATAAGTGCAAAATTCGTATCTCAAGATACTCTCTTCCCTAAACACGGGCCGTTTGTTTGATCTTACGGTGATTTATTTTCAATTTTAAAAAAACTGTTCTGTTTTTTAATATGTAGTTCCGGTCATATTTGCACTTTGAATAAATTTAATAATACACAATGGTTAACCAATCAATTAAGTACAATTAAGAAAATAGCCGGCCTGTCGGTCATTTGTTCTTAATCTCTTATCAATCTATTAGATTAATCTCATATTTTACGGCGACCTGGTATGCCGAACGGCGGTAGAGGATTTTTTATAAATAATTCCAACCAATAGATTGTGAAATAGCAACTGTAAAATTAAATTTGTTGTGGTGTAGGTTAGGAATCAGTTGTCATGTTTTTGTCATTTAAAATCGATTTATTTCCTTCATTTTGAATAAATTTGCGTAATTGATAATAAAATGATTTTACCAACTAGCGCAAGAATTAGACTTATTCTATGCTTGCTACATATACTTAATTCTTCCGCAATTCCACGCTTTCGCGACCGTAGAATTCTCAAACGAAATTATAGAAAAATAATATATAACAAAATATATTTTGAACATTATTTATTTTAAGTATCATTTAAAATATTATTTCATTTAAATATTTATCAAAAAGGTTTCTGAAACAACCATTTCTTTAGTTAGGGTAATAAAAAAATGTATGTGCATTGAACATCAAATATAAAATAACATTTATATTTATAAATAATTTAAACAAAGTCATACTTTTCAGAGACACTTACAAGAATTTTTAACATCGTTGACTTCAAGTATCAAGACTTATGACGAGAAAATTGTCTAATTTGGAGAGAAATTGTTAAATAATAATATTAGAATATCAATATAAATATGATATAAAGGATATCTCATTGCTAGTAGCAAAAACTTATGGAGACACGCAACATCAAAATTTGCATTTTTTCCCAATATTTCTGACTTATTTTTTGTAAAAGTTGAACTAACATTAAAGTATCTTATATCAATTATAAAAAATTCATTCACTTTAATACAAGTTGAATAAAATGGTAACTTCAAAAAAATTTTAATATATTTTTTTACTGGAAGTTACTGTAATGATACTTTTTGTACAACTTTTTAAAAAAATAAGTCAGAAATATTTTTAAAAAAATGCTAACTTTGATATTGCATATCTCCATAGATATCGATATTAGGTCATGTTTACTTGAACATTTTCGACTCATTTTATCAAGGCAGGAATCCACCTGTAATGTTTTATACTATGAGATGCTATGAGCTATGAGACATCCTGTATAAATTATTTTGCTAATATATTTACGTTGATTTCTTTAATAAATTTTGGTAAAAACTTTATTTAAAACTTGGTAATGGTAATAGACAAGAGACATGATAATTGGTTTTTTCTGATATTCGCATTTTAGTATATATTTTAGAATCTTCGACAAATCAACACGTTCTCCTTCAGAACTATGAATCCTGGTACGAAAAAAAATTGACTATGAATCATGGCACAAAAAACAGTGGTTGTGTAATTTTGTAAAAAGAATACTAGGAGGCAGGATGAAAAAAGCGACAATTTCTCATCTGAAATGTAGCAAAGAGGGAGCTGTCTTGGAACTTGAAAATGTTTAGAGTTTACTTCACGCTTGTTCGTCATTTCTTCGAATCATCAGGTTCTCAGGTTCCCGCGTAATACTATACATCTATACAAGTACCTAGATATTGTGAGGAACTGGAAAGTCTGCCGATAAATGCTTTTAGATAGTTAGTAGAATAATTAACAACTATTTAAAGTACCTACATTCTATAGTGCTCAGGATATGTCGAATATTTGAGTACATTGAATGGATAAAAATATGAAACATTCACTAGAATCTGTTTTTAGGTAGATTTAAATAGAAGTATTACTTTTTACACAGTGCATTAAGAAGAAACATCTGGAGAATCCAAATGCACCTTTTTCTATCTTCAAGATCAGGAGACCTCAAAACCCTTCCTTAAAAAGTTACATATGTGGGTTATAACGGATTTCGATTATCGCGTAGTTTTTATCAAATATGTATGAGATTTTTGTGTTTAATTGACATGTTAAATATCACGAATAAATCTGTTAACCAGTCTAATCCACTATTGTTTAAAAATTATAAAAATAAAAACTATAAACTATCTAAAAAAAACTAAAAACTATAAAAACTAAAAAAACTTAAAATCTATAAAAATAAAAATTCTTTAAATTTAACAAAGAGAGAGAATAAAATTCTCACACAGAATATTTTCTGATTTTTATGAGTCAATGCCAGAAAGGATGTTTTAAAATTCATGATAGTTTTCATGCAAAATCAGCATCATTTCAGAAAATACCTGTTTTATAATAGTTACTTGGAAGTTATAAATATTTTTCGTATGAATAAGTGCAACAAAATACAGTACACTTGTATATATTTTAAATGTTTGTATACTAATTTCAAAAAAATAATTTTTAAACTGGTATCACACAGTTTTTAATCCTATCTACGTGCTGTCTTCTCTTCCCTCCTCCTTCTACCCTCCATATTTATTTAATTACATTGTAAGTATATAATGTTAATTACATATCATTTATTCAAATGGCATAATGAGAGTATTAATACTTACCCAATTTTAAATGAGAATTTAATTATCGTTTTTAAATGTAGGGGGCATCGTCATATTAATTGTTAATGTAATCATTAGTAGCATTTTATAAGAATAGTAAAAAAAGATATGAGGTAAGAAAATAAAATTTATCTATAAAAAATATAACATTAAGTTATAAAAATTAAGAGGGTATTGTAATAATGTTTAAAAGTATATATCGATTGTTTTTGATAAGAATTTTTTTTCATAGTGTTGTGATTAATTTATATTATTAATAGATTTTTCAATTTAATTTTGAAATTTCTGTATTTTTTTCCGTCCTTATTTTATTGGTGAGCATTAAAAAATGATACTCCTTAATAGGTGAAATTATGTTATTACATTTAGGTAACAAAATATTTCCAGCTGATCTCGGTTTATTACTAAAACACCCAAATGTATTATATTTAAAATATATTTTGTAAATTTGGAGTATCGCAATTTTATTAATTTGATTAATATTAAGGAGTCTAAAATTTTTGAAAAGCTCCTCAAAATCACTTTGATAATTACTCTCTGAACTATTTCCACTGGTAGTATATTAATTAGACTTAAAGGTCTTATTTATTATTTATTTATCTGTATAGTCTATAGTTTTGTTTTATCGGTCTTTCCTATTATATATAATTACTACCACTCTCACTAGTAGCTGTTAATGGATTCTTACAATTGGCCACGTCTTTCTGTACTTCATTTTTTTTTACTTATTCCGAATAAACTGTATGAATACCAATTACAATAAAATAAAAATAGCGTGTTAACTTTGTGGATAGACAATTATTAATATAAACATAGTGCAAGTTAACGAAAAAAACATTTTCATTGGGTTTTTAGGTATCAGGACAATATCAGTACACTAACTGAGTAAGAGCGTTGGTATTTCGGTGTTCTATGTGCTGTTGCTGGTAGAAATTGATTATTTTTGTTGGTAAACCTGAGCAAGAAGTTGGTGGTAAAATGGCCGCGATAACTTTGAGCGTGACAGTTTTGGCACAAAACGAGATAAGAGCGCGGCAACAAAGCTAATGGCGAAACCCCCGGCTCGTGCTAACAACATAATTTGAATATAAATTCACACGATGGATTTTGATATTATTTTAATTTGTTGGTATCTCAAGCAAGCGGTGCAACGCTACACAGGGCTCAAAACGGAAAATTTAACGAACCGGAAATACTGCCACATTTAAATTTAATTGACTTTTAATTTTTAACAAAAAGTATCATTCATTGGCTTTGCCATCTCTGGTGGAGTTTTTCTCCAGGCGGGATTTATAGAATTATGCGCCTTTTAAAATACATTGTCATTTAATTTTAGTATAAGTTTTCTGGTGTGAAACTTCTCCATTATCATGGTGTGCTCATCAATGCTTCTGTGATTGTTTAAGTCATTGCTGTGCAAATTCATTTTGACCGCTGTAAGAATTGGGTTGAACTAATCTTATCTTATCCAATTCGGCCAATTTGCTTCAAAGTTTGACGAATAATCTTCGTCTTCGAAATCTCAGTAGCATTCTTATATATCTACTCTACATGGATTCCAAGGTCAAACGGTGTTGGATCATGTGACCTGTTTTATGAAAGGTAGGTACATATATAATTCATGTATAATAGATTTTCGTTTTCAAATTGAGCATGTATCACGAAAAATATTTCCAAAATAGCGTCATAACGCTCATTCGAATGGATTTAATCTCGTAAGTTAATCTAAGTAAACATTCTAGGCAGGAGAAAGAAATGGCGAGGAATAGAATTGCACTAGCTACAACCCGTCAAAAATGACGGAACATTGGTTCGCATCTTTACTAATCCCTAGTATATATTTATGGTATATTTTTGGCGCTCCACGGAGAGGCGGCCATAGAAACATGCGTGAAACGGCCAGTTTAGGTTTGGTGGACCGGGGAAGTCCCATTTCGTCTCCGGCCGCTTTTTTAACCGTGAGTTCGAACGAAATAACGGACGTTACACGAAGTTACGGGGACAGACAGAAAACGAAATTATAACGTTTGAGAGTACTTTGTTATTTAAGACACTGACCTAATGATGCAGTGGTTCAAGCTACATTCCAGAAGACCAGTAAGTTAGGCCTATTTTTTTTAGCGTTTAGCTTTATTTGATAATAGTAAGAATACACATATATATGTAATACGTATTCCTTGTTCGCATCTCAGATGTTCTTAATTTTCTATTTTTTAATATATTTTATTGTAAAAAAAAAATTAAAACGAATATATGTAAATAATTTTTTTTTTATTTATTTATATTAGAACTTAGATATATTATCTCTTCTATAGGAGCGAGCGCTTGTGTTAAGAAGAATTTTTATATACTATTTTCAATAGTGAATCTCCGCAAATGAGGTGTTTTTTTACAAAGCATACATTTATTGAAGGGTAAAAGAGCACATGTAGCACTTTTATTATTTATCAATTTTATTACTATTCCTTTATTTTATAATTTTATATTTTTTTAATCCAAAAAATAAAAAAAATGTTTAGAATGCAGTCACCAAGAATTACTAATTTAGAATATACTGAATTCAAGATATTATGTGTCTATCCCTTCCATAATCGTACTAAATTTATACGCTATATTTCTACGGGCACATGAAAGACACATGGTGAAGCAGGCAACGTCCATAGAGCTTCATCGACAGTCATCCAGTGGAAGACCAAGATGACTTAATGCTCCAAAATACTACAGAGAAACGGCCTGGATGAAAGCGATACTCAGAATCGAAGAAGATACAGCCTGAGAACGAGAAGAGCCGACCCCTACAGCCTATCTAGGCAATGAGTTGTGATAGTGCAAGGAAGAAGAATTAATCCTCGATAACTGCATTAAATTTTTTTGGATATTACTGCTATTAGATTATAGATTAATGTACAGATTTTAAAATTATTTTTATTGTATTCAAAACAACGAACAGAAGCTGTTACTGAAATCGAAAGGATATCACGAGCCGGAGCGATATTTGCAAGATTCCCACGAACCGGAGCGGTGTTCCGGTTTGTTCCGGTCTATATCGAGCCCTGGTAGCCAGCATTAGTGCTGTACCTTCCTACGCCGATTCGCTGCGCGCAGACGAACCGGTGTAATTAAATTTATCTCTCCGATACAAGTCTTAATAATTTATAAAGTATTCCGCCGCGGCAAAGTAGCGACGATTCCAAACATAGAAAAGCATTTTCGTCATCGCAGAGACAAACAGAATTAAAGTGATTTTATTGAATTACATTTTGAATTGCATAGTCTAGGTCTAGAACGTCATCATTGAAAAGTAACGGCGCTGCTGCGTAGCTTTTTAACCGTTTTCAACGATATCAGGTAAAACAGCTTTGAAAATCTGAAAGTTTTATGAGAATTGTAAATGCGTTTAATAATAGACTATGTAGATGTATTTTATTAAGTATTTATTCGCCCTATGGGATCAAGATATATTTATTTGATAGATCGGTTAAATTTATTTATATGCTAATTAGGAAAAAACACTTTGTACAAAACAGTTATTTATTAAGTTATCAACATATTTCGGGGCCAATGTTCCCTTCATCAAAAAATAAATAGGTGGGATTTGAGTTTATATAATTTATTTTTTTTAGTTTTTTTGTTCATGTCTACAGTTTCAATTTTATTTTTTAGTACAAATTATATCCTTATGAAAGGACCATTGACCCTAAAACATGTTGATTATTCAATGAATAGTGGTTTTATACAGAAGTTAAATATTTTTATTAATACTTATAAATGTTACCAGAAAGTTATTTAGCTATTATTGAAGAAGTTATTTATTATTTCTATTTTTCTAAAAATGTGATGAAATTTTAGAATATTATTTCATATTTTTTACGCAGGCCAAGAGGCTCGATTACTGAAGCTAATAAACACATCTCAAAAACACCCAGGCTTTCGCAAATCACATAGATCAATTGTGACCTCGCCTTGAACTGGTCTCGGAACCCTCAGTGGGAAAGTCATGGTCACACCGACTGAGTTAGGAGGGCCGCATATAGTTTTAGATATTTTAAAATAAATCAGATTTACTGAAAGATACGCTTAGAAATTCTTTGATACATCAAGTGTGCCAATAATGGTCAACACACTTTCGCCTTTGTGGTTATACAGTAATTTATTGAAATATTGTTTTGAATTTTATATGGAGAGATTGTTGAACCACCGCTCATCATATGCGTAAAATGATCAGTCTAAAAATTAGCTAGCTTTCAATGTCAGTAGTAGCATTATTATTGCAGCAGTAACCGGTAGCGGTATAATCGCAGTAATAAGCAATAACTGTGCAATCGCAGCGATGAGCAGTAGCAGCATCATTGTAGCAATAAGCAGTTACAGTAAAATCACACATAGCAATAATTAGTTACAGCGTTCCACTGTTATAAAAATTTTAATAACACTTCGATTAATTAACACTTATTTTAACATGATACGTACAAATTATTTGCGTTCATGTAATAAATAATTTTCAAGACTTTAAAGTAGCTTATTTATAATTAATATCAATTTACTCATGGTATCGGTGCAGTGTCTAGATAAAAAAAACCTAGATAGAACCAATAATTAAATTGAATATATGCAAACAAAAGGTGCAATATATCATTTGGGAAATATTTTCAACACAACCGTTGGATTGCCACGATTGTTCTAAATCAAAACAATCGTTTGTATAAATTATAAAAGAAATATTTTCTTCGTTATGCATAATCCTACAAGTTAAAAAGTGAGATTTAAGAGTCGTGACTTAATAATAAGAACGTACTATTTTTAATGTCGCACTATATCAAAATAATTTATCAGTTGCCCGCATTACACCAGACAGCAAATATCATAATTAACATATTAAATATCGACTGTATAGAACACATTGGTGATACGTCCTAAATATCACATTTTTCATAACACTAACTTTATGTTTGCAGTAGGTACCTACCCACTCGCCATAAATCTCAGAAACTGTACTTAAAAATAATATTTAAGATTAAGGAAAATAACTTATCTTTTGACTTTTGTTTGACAAGTCCAGACATGTCACCCGTGATAATATATAATAATAAACATTATTAGAAATAACGTGTAACTTTCATATTTTGTACTGTCAAAAAATATACATCAATTAGATATGTGGTTGAACATGTGTGGTCTGAAAATATTTAAAAAAGCATAAAGCAACATTCGTAATTCATTTTAGATAAATCGTGAACATGTCACCATTGTGCTCTATATTGTCGATATATATTTTATCATATTTAATCTTGAATAAGTATTACACACACAATAATGTTTTCAATCTTATCCTATCCTATACGATCTATCCTACGCGACACAACATGTGAATGACAGAGTGATTTTTTATTCATGTGATTTTGTCGTTTGTAATATATTAATTGTAATCGATTTCTTTATGACAGATTGAAACGTGTGATCGATATGAAAACGCGATTGATTGTTTCACAATAAAAAAATTGACCAGTGCATTGTAAGTGAAGAATTTTTTTAATTTTATTCGCCGCCTTTGGCCATTAATCAGTTCTTGTTGAAGAGTGTGGCGAACGAAGTCACGCCTCTCTTTCAGAAGATTTTTTGCCAAACTTATACGTATAATTATTTAACAGTGCATCAGAATGCAACCCGTTAATCTTTTTGAACAATACAATACTGATTATGAATAAAAGTAGGCGATTTGCATTTTTGATGAAAGATGAAGCGAAACGCTTATAGCACTTTGATGTAAGCATAAATCGATTTCTATCAGTATCAATTTATCGTTCGCAAGATTAAAGTCTGAAATTCGCTGGATTATTTTTGCCCCGGTTAGTTTGAAATATGGTGCGTGTAGTTTTGTTATTGATGACGATGTTGACCTTTCGTTATAGAAACCAATGCATTTAAAAAAATAGTAATTTTATAATAGTGTACAATAAAGCATATGGAAATGAACACAAAAATTTGGAAAGCTTAAATTGATGTCAGGCTAGTGTAAGTGTTGAATAATAATTTTTATTCTTTCTTTCTATATAATTAATATGCCTTAGTATATCATAAATATTTATCATTACTGACATATTTCTGTTTGTTTAAATTTTTCATTCTTTTTTTCTTTATAATTAATATGCCTTAGTATATCATAAATATTTATCATTACTGACATATTTCTAAATGTGGAGACCTGTAATTGGCCATCTATATTGTATCAATGTTTTCTATGCTTTTTTTTTGTGCTGTTGGTCTTCCATAAACATTAAATAAATAAATAAATAAATAATCAAACATCAAATATAATTATTTGGTTGTCTGTCCGTCCGTCCGTCTGTCCCCGTAACTTCGTGTAAAAATAATAATGAAATAACAATTTTACTATCTAATAAAATAGAATGACTTATATGTAGTTTATTTTTTCTACTGGCAAACATATTGACCATCTCTCATATACCTATAGTATCGACACATGAAGAATTAGGTTAAATTATTAAAATTGATCTTTGATAATCAAAATCACGAAAAATGTGGAAATTTTAAATATCTCTAAAATCAAACCCAGATATTTAACGATAAAATTTTATTATGAAATACATGAGTGCAAATATAATAGGTACATTTGTCTGGTCCAGTAATCGAGGATTCGTGTATTTTTCTAGGAAATCATCAAGGTGGACATATTTTCATAGCATAAGCGTAAGAAAATTCTTTTTTTTTTTAATTTAAAAAATGCAATTTAAGCTTCTAAAACTAATATTATACCGTATTATAATACTTTTGGACGTTCGTTGGTAATCTTGTGGTTGTAATTAAATTACTTTTCAATTATAAAATGCGCTAAATAAAAATACTCAAGGACAACCAAATTATACGTAATGGGTGGAAAGGGGTTTTACAATTATTTACAGCAAATTATACGTAATTGGTAAAATGGGGTTTTACAATTATTTACAGCAAATTATACGTAATGGGTAAAATGGGGTTTTACAGTAATTTGGTCCGCTACAATACGTCGCTATTTTATAGGACAATCACGTTTTCTCTTGTTATCGTCCGGCAGTTATTTTGACACAAAAGCGACGTGAAGCATGCAGGCAGTGGGCGGTTATATGTATCATTAGGAAATATTTTCAACCGAAATCTAGTTATTGATAAACGATAAGATGTCAGAATGCCGAGAATGCGATCGCTGGATAAAGCTGGACTGAAGCAAGTGGAGCAGGTAGCCACAAATGTCAAGTGGAATCTGACGTAAAAAGCAGTCCTAAGTCTATATATACTATTGTATACTATATACAGAAGTAACACGTCACGCAGTATATATTTTAATTGGTAAGTGATGATTATGAATAACTTTCAAAAAATAAGAATTGAAATTTGAAGGCAATTAAAAACATAAAATATTTTATTTTATTTTTATTTTATATGGGGAACATTTTATTAATGTTGAGTTAGAAATTGTGCAAAATACATTATTTCGCTTTATTACCATGGAGATGAGAAAATATTAGAAAAGTAAGAAATTTGTGAAGTAACCTTTCATATATGTGGTCCAATTTAAATAGTTTTATCTGAAAAAAATTGTCCCTTTCATAAAATTATCTAATGAAAATAAAAATGTTTGTGTTATATATTATGGAAAAAAGCATCGAAATACAATATTTATGAAACAATATATTATGATATATAAAAATATGAATAATATATATTATAATTGTGATAGAAATATAGATATATCTTTTAATTCGATTTTTTTTCTAAATATATGCTTAAATAAATGTCACGCTTCAATGTTCTCACCGGACGTCCCTGGAATCTACAATAATGAGTTGTAATTGTTTTGGACTCAAACTTTTCAACGACATGCTACCAAATTTAAATCAATAAAAAATACCAAACATACCAAGTATACCAATATTGTTATACAAAATTGGTAAACTCGCCCAAATACATTAATTACTTTTCCAATCACTGTGTTTATTATTTTATATATAGGTTACATGTAAGAAATACTAAACTGTAAACTATGTATGTCTCAACACACATTCTCCTAGCGAGACAGGCATAGTCCAACCAGAATTGTATCCTTTGTTTAAGAATAAATAAATATTCAATACATTCCCTACTGACGTTAAATCATTTAAGAAATCGGAAAACGAGCTTGAAAATACACTCGCTGAAGAATTCTGCCGCCTGTTACTCGAACCAGTTTTGTGGACGCCGTTATTACAAAAAATTCCTTTAATTTCGGAAAATATGAAAGTCTATTAGTAAAGGGCCACAAGACGGCCCTCTACTCCATGACAAATGTTTGCAACGTCTGCAGACCTACGACCTTGCTTCCAGGTTAAAAAACAAATCACCGATTGCACCTCGAAATCAACGGATCAGAATCAATGACAGTCGTGGTTAATTCTCACCACCGAGAAATGACGTCTGATGTTCTGAAAAGCCCGGAACTGATAGACGGAGCTGCAGACAAGTTATGACAAGTTCCTGACAAGGTTCAAGTCTAAAGCGCCTGCTTCAAGTACTATCAACATGCATACATTAAGGTCTGTTATACAGGTACACGTCACGGAGTATAAAATTACACAGAGATGAACTGAACCCTTTCATAGCGGAAGAATATCCTCCCTCGTATGTTTTTGAGACCCATTTATATTGCAGTTAAAATATTGATTCTTACATAATTACAGGCCCTAGTAAACAAAACGTATTTTCTTACAAGAGACGTTATCTGAAATTTTTTATAATTTCTTTCCTAATCGAGTTTCTTTAAGTAAAAGTCTTTTTGCAATAAAGCACGACTTTTTAATAATATATTAAATGTTTTAAGAGTATTAGCTTGAGACCACAATGATAAATGTTTTTCATAATTTTATTTGTTCTGTTTACTGTTCTATATAGTTATGTCGGGTTCTATATAGGTTTCTGTATCTGTAAAGCAAAGTTTTTTGTTTAAGTACGCATTCATTTTAAATTTATATAGCATTATGGATGACCACAATTCAGCAATGAAACATTTCTTGGCCCGAAATTCCCGAAACATTTCTAGGCCCGAATTCAGAATCAATACTCAGATGATTTACAGGTCAAGGTGCGCCTTAAAAGCGTTATTTTCAGTACAAAATAACACTTTTAAGGCGTACCTCAACCTTTAAATCATCTGAGTCATCATCATCATCATCATTCTTGGCACTACAACCCTTGGTCTTGTTCTTGGCCTCCTCAATAATTTTCCTCCACTCATCTCGGTCTAGTGCCAGCTCTCTCCAGTTTCGAAGGTCTAAGGCAGAGATATCTTTGAGGACGTTGTCACTCCATCTTAGTTTTGGCCTTCCTAAGCTCCTTCGCCCTGTTGGCCTTGAGTTTAGCAAGGACTTCGGTGCTTGATGCTCGGGCATTCTCTCCACATGACCCAGCCATCGAAGTCTTCCCAGTTTCATAAATTTTGTGACGTTTGGCTCCTTAAATAGAGTATAGAGCTCATTGTTGTAACGTCTGCGCCAAAGACCATTTTCTAGAACCGGTCCGAAGATACGCCTCAAAATTTTCCTTTCAAAAACGTCCAATGTCTCATTCCTCTTAGGCCCTTGTTTCAAGTTCGATCAAAGTAAACGGTCGACTAAAGCATAGATTTTTACGAAAACGGATCGTCTGATTGGTGGAGAACCTAAAAATCTATGCTTTAAAAGAACGCTTACTTTAATCCAACTTGAAACAACCGGCCCTTAGTTAGTACCCACGTCTCAGCTACGTACGTGAGCACTGGCCTAATAAGCGTTTTGTACACTAATCTCTAACTAAACTAAAAAACTAAATCATCTGAGTAGTCATTCTGAATTCGGGCCTTAGTGACCAAATCAGAAAAGCCTGCTTTTATTATCTTTCATCCATTTCTAGAGCGTTACCGCTCCTCTTAAATAGACGCAGAAATTGTCGATGCGAACATTAAATAGCTTTCCCGCCATTGATTGTGTCCATAGGTGCGCACGTAATATGCCATTCAGTACCAGTTTGAGTAATAGAAAGCTTTGCTGAATCCGCGGTCGTAGGCGCCATACCTTCATTGCTGATTGTGTTCGATGATTGATCACTTTGTATCAATCACAAGTGTCGGCCGCCTAGTGCGGTGGGTGGATCTCGTTACCGAGGATTCACAGTCATGGTAACGCGGGACAATCATTACTTCTCCGCATTCAATTGTCAGGTGGTAACCATAGTTTCCTGCGCTGCGGGGTTATTCTCATAATGGGCAGCACACTCGTGAAATGAAGGCGTTCCTGCAAAAAGTCAGGTCACAAATATATTTTATTGCTTTAGCAAAAACTTTACAGGTGGATTACTGTCTTGATAATGAGTGGAAAATATTCAAGCAACCATGACTTAATATCAACTTTTATCAATTTTAACATATTTTTTTTAAATATACGGTTAGTATAAAATATCGGTTTCATTTATCAAATAAAATATTGGAACCTAGCAAAAAAATCTAATTTTAATTTTTGCAAGGTTTTTTATCATTTTATTCGACTTGTATGAAAGCGTTTAAATTTTTCATAATCTATATAAGTTACTGTAATGATAGTTTAAATTTTAGCGAAAAAAATAAATATTGAAAAAAAATGCACACTTTGATATTGCATACCTCCATAACTATTGATAATTAGGTCATGGTTATTTGAAAATTTTCGACCCATTATCAAGGCACGAATGTAAAGTTTTTGCTACTCGCTATGAGACATCTTGTATAACAGTATGCACCATGGGCGATATTTAATTTTTCACGATTTCGGCTCAATTTTGCCAAAATTCAACATCAAAAGTTGGTTAACATGGAAAAAGTATCAAAATTCATCTTGTAGTAACAAATATGATAGATGCTAACAGGACTAGATATCTCTGGAATTACTAAACAACACGAATAAACAAAAAAAACGTAAAATTAATAACCATAATTGGCAAGTGAATATTAGAAAAGAAAAATAAATATGATATTCTGGGTATTTACTTCACTAAAAGTTTTCTCTCTCTCCTGTAAAATTTTTTTGTATACTTTTTCCGAACCAGCCATCTACTTGAGTTCAATCAGAAGCGTCGTTTATTCCTCTGATCTATTTTACAACATAAGATTGGGATCACTCACGATTCACTCCCGACAGTATCAGTTCCTTCCTTTCAATATCCTTCCTAGGGGGTCTTGGACCTACTCTATCACGGAATTGAACTCTAAAGTGAATTAACATAAAAATTATAATATCGATGGAAACGATAAATGTACAAATTGAAAAAATTACAATTTATAATGAAAGGAGTTGTAAACTAATAGTGAGTGTCAGTAATTTGAAAATAATATGACAAACGAGTTGATGAGTATCAAGACATACCCAATTATTTTTTGATTGTTCGAAGAATATTTTTTCTTCTGAATGAAGGTTTGAACTTTGTGGTGACATTATTATTAAAATAAAACAAAAATCACTTTGTTTTCGCCACTTTATTAGATAAAAAATCTACATGTTTCGAGAACAATGTTCTCTTCTTCAGGATTGTTTGTGTACCAAAATTGAAATATGAATAAACCATGCAAATTTGTAGCGGGGAAAGGGACGTTGAGGTTGAGGTGTTAATTAGGGAATGTCGGCGGAAAGGGATGAAATCTTAAGTAGAAAAATATTCAATAGTGGGTTGTGCAAATTTTGTCTGGTTATTTATTATATTTGAATCAATATTGATTCTTTATTATATATAATGATATGATATATTTGAATCAATTCCCCATAACACGCTTGCATGGTTTATCCATATTTCAATTTTAGTACACAAACAATCCTGAAGAAGAGAAAACTGTTCACGAAATATGTAGATTTTAAATCTAATAAAGTGGTGAAAATAAACCAATTATTTCATTTTTATTTGATTGGTAATATATTCTCTAAATGCATTCCTATATTTTTGTTTACTATCATACATACTAAATACAAGTATGAATCTGAAGTCATTGCTTGTTAAAAATCATCTAATTCAAGTTATAAACAAAATGTGAAACTGTTTTCTTTGATTTTGTCAAAATCATGGTGTTAAGCAGGTTTTGATTTTCAACTTCTCAAATTTCCAAATATTAAATCTTATGTTGGACTAAAAAATATGTGTATACATATATGTAAAGCGCCGTTGAAGTGTTTTTTTCCAAAATACTATTATAAATATGGTGATACTTTATCTATACCCAGTGTATTGTGTGTCCGTTTTCTATACAATCTTATACGCGTTAATCGATCAAAGCTAATTTAGCTTATAAAGCTAAGCGCAATTATTTATAATTTTGACGATGTTCATTCGTGGTGGAATTCTATTTTAATAATTAAGTTAAACATTTTTTAATTTTTTGTTACTATTTATTTTATTTTTTAAATAAGGAGAGAATTAAAACAACAGAAGATTCAAATTATCACCTACATTTTAAAATTATATAGAATCATTGAATACTTATTATCTACTACATAAACATTATATAAACTCACTCTAAAATCTCCCTGTCCTGTAAAATGGTATAATTGCCCTAGCTTAAAATAATAATTTACTGTTCTGAAGATGACCATGATAGGCTGAAACTGGTATCGTCAAAAATTAATAAATAGTGGAAAAAAGTGTTTTAATCATTGTATTTTATGTAGTTACAGTTAGGACCCTGCGAAAAATATATATACAATTTCTTCTCCTGGGCATTCCTAAATCGCAATAAAATGTGATACAATCCAAATTAAATTTGTTGCAATCCATTCCAAATTTTGCATAGTTAGTCTTTAGGAACCTGCGTTAAATATTTCTATCATATTTGTGTTGTTTTGTGTCATATTTTTAACACGGTATACGAAGTCTTTTTATTTAAAGAGAGATGCGAACACGGAATATGTGTCACATCAATATGTGCTATGAAACTAGGACTACTTGCTGGACTGGAGTGAGATTCGAACTCGCGACCTTTGGAGGCGAGAGTCTTAACCACAAGACCAACAACTGTCCAAAATAAATATAAATATCTAAATCTAATATTTTTTGAAGAATTTTTAATTTGACCGAGTAAATGTTTAAATAATGAGTTACGGATGACAAATAACAATGAACATTTCTCGCAGTTTGGTCACCTTAATTTGTTCGGTACCGACCATTGCTCTCAAGGCCCGGCACAGGTGATGTGTGGTACCGTTAGTGGAAGGTGAAGGTGGGAGGAAGTCGCACCCACGCCGGGATATCACCTATCATCCATATCTCATCTTCTGTCTAACTATTGACGTGATCCGAGTCGCGGTCATTTTTCATCTCCCGCTGATGATGATGGTACACATTCAGAATGTGTGAGACTCGAACGAAAATGTTTAATGCATAAACGTAATTATGTTCTCCCAAGACATATTTTTTTAATGTCTTGTAGGACTGCGTCGTACGTTGTTTTAATGATTTTTACGCGAGGCAACCGAGTGACCTCAGAAATGTGATACAAAGTCGACAAAGATAGATATATTATGTGAAATTAATGTCTAGGTTGGTGATAAGTTCTTTTTTGAATTCATATGATCCGATTCTCAAGCGTATACTTGGAGTATTCTTCATTATTAGAATTATTGTCATAATTGTGCGTGACTTGAAAATGTAAGATAAAGTGATCACTATATTAGAGTTGTGAAAGAAGTACAGCAAAACCATATCTCTACTAAATTGTAGTACAAGAATTAAAGAACATCTTACAGGATTAAGGGAAGTTTCGGGATACTCTGAGATGGCGGACCACTGCATCGAACATGATCACTCCTTTGATCAAAACAATGTAGGGGTTCTATATCTGGAAGATAAAGGAAGTAAACTGGATGCTTTAGAGGTTCTTCTAGTTAATCAAGCTATTAAAAAACTAACCCATAAAAACCAAGTTTTTATTGTACTATCTTTCACATTGAAACAGGTTTCGCACATACTCCACGGGTCGGGCTCAAAAATTAAACAATATATAAATCGTAAAAATTTTCGAAAAATCCAACATTATACTATAATTATTACATTTTATTAAACGAATATTTGTTAGATCATTTTTCTGCCTGCAAAGTTTCAGCTTGATTGGATCACGGGAAAAGGGTTAAAAATCGATACAATGTTTTTTCGGCAGACAAGCAGACGCTACGAGTTGAAATGGAAAATACCTCATAAATATTAAAATACCTGTTGTACAATAACTGTTGTAAGTACGTATAATATTAATGATTACCTCCCTCCCCCCTTCCGCCCCTGCATTATATTGTTGATCATATTGTTTTTATATTTATTACCAGTTCTAATGTTGCCTCTAACGATGATGGGTGTCTCCATTGCAAGCGCTTATGCTTAAATATTATTACTCATACAGTGGATTAAAACTTGGTATTTCGATTAAATTGTTTTAATCGTGAACTTTTATTATGTTAATGAAGCGAGGCTCAATTTAAAAAAAAGTTGAAACGTTATAAAACCAGTAAATTATTAATAGTCAAGCTTGTTGGTCTTGTGGTTAGGACACTCGCCTCGTGATCCAAAGGTCGCGGGTTCGAACCTCACTCCAGACTAGCAAGTTAGTCCTATTTTCATAGTACAAGCGTTTAGCTTAGTTTGAAAATAGTAAGAATATTGATGTGACACGTATTCCGTGTTCGCATCTCTATTTAAAAAAAAAAAAAAAAAAAACTAAGAAGAATTAATAGCAATTATCATGGACTGTGTTTCATATTATTGTTTAATACACGGTACTTCAAGGATGTATTGTGCCTACCGCCTACCGACATCCGCTGATAAGCAATCTTCAAAGGAAATCGATGGCATCAGACTATTCTGAACGGTATATATAGGTTTAAGTATTTTGCTCTTTTTGAAGAACTTTTTATCAGAGCTTTTCTCGCATTTTTGTATGAAAAGTGTTCAAATTAAATGTTAAAAAGTTGTGAACTATGTAAAAATATTTGAAAAAAACATACAAAAAATTAAATATTTTTTAAAAACATTTTATTTTAAAACTTAATTGTAAGAAAATTGACTGACATATATTAAAATAATTAAAAATAATTGTAAATATATCACAGTTCATATAGTTATAAAAACCTCAAAAAATCGTATGATTTTTTCAGCTCTAAAACATCGATGGTTTAGTAATTTATTAATTGATTAATTAATTGAGTTACTGTAGTTTTAGAATAATACATAATATTTATTAAAATATATATGGAACCTGATGAATAAATCTTAATTTGAAACTTCTTGGTATAAAATGTGATACTTAAAATTAATCAATTAATAAAAATAAGAACTACATATAAGGTCGATATATTCACGGAAACATGGAGGGTTGCTATAGCTTAGTGGTCAGAGTACCGGCCTCGGAAAGGAGGTGACCTGGGTTCGAATCCCAGTAGTAACCTAATATTTTTTCGTGAATTAGATTTTTCTGTATGTCTTTCTAATTGATTAATTAATTTGATTTAAAAATGTAGAAGCTTTGGAAAAAGTTCTGAATTTCGCTCACATTGCGAGACCTTAATTTATTGCAAAGTTGCCATTGCTTGTAGTGCCATGACCAAAATTACACGTGCATATGGAATAAATAACACAGGGTGTGAGAGAAGGACAGGATGATCCATGATTATTCCTGTCAAAGTGTTAAGTAATTAGTGCATAATATTATAATAAAAAATATAGTATTCGAAATACACATAAAAAAATGTACAAAAAACATTAAATAAACCTTTTACTTTATCTATATACTTTATTTCATTCCGAAGGGCAATAATTAAAAATAAAATAGTCTGAAATGAAGGTAGAAAACTAATTAAATAAAGTCAGTATGTAGATAGAAAAAAATTAAAGCTGATAAAGTAATACACAAAACTTAATTTCAATAATTTATATGGAAGTTACTTAATGGTGCAACATGATTATTTTAATTTACCTAATCTTTGCACTACACATACATTGAGTTATTACCATAGTGGCCACTCGAAACTATATTATGACAAAAATAATGTCTTTAAAAATTCTAACCTAACCTATCCTTGTTTATAATTTGATGAGGTCATCATTATATAAATACTGGTTCTTATTCGTACACATTTAAAACGTGAATTAAATTAATAAACAATGAAGAAAAAACTTACTAAACACGGATTAATCGGTTGTAATAAATGTGTTTAAATAAATATATATTATAGATGTCTCATAGAGATGAAGCTATTTTTTTATATGGAAAAGTAGGTATGGAAGTCTTTTTGGGTTTTCATAGGGTTTACGACCTATTGTACGACTGGCTTAAATGATCACTTTACACAATGTAACGTTCACATTTCCATCCATGGCAGACTACCGCATCTATAAATTTTTTTGAAGTTTTATGTATGTTTAACTTACGTTTAGTTTCGTATGTGAGTTGTATTTTTATTACCGCCACCTGCAGTCCAAAGCTTCTTCATTCCCATAATCCAATACAGATGTCACTATTGATATTGAGGTGTCTATGTTTTGATTGGAGCCTGCCTGAAAATTATTAAAAATTTTAATTCCTTTTTTAAACTATATTTTAATTTTTCAGGAACATAATACTTGTTTTTTTCCCGAGCGGGACATCATCAATCGATATATATTTAAATGTGTCATAGAGATGAAGCTGTATTTTTATATGGGAAAGTAGTTATGGAAATCTTTTTGGGTGTTCATAGAGCTTACGATTATGTTTAAATAATTAAAAATGTCATATATTTTCAACGTACCCATTTTCTTAATCGCAGAAGCCTTTTGTGCTTCTTGTTATCTTGAAAGTGCAAATCCCCGATTTGAGAATTTCAGAAAAAGAGTAGATACTTATACACATTTATATGTAAGCCGTAAAATCAATGTACCGACCTACCACCATCACAGCTAACTTGGAAAAAATGTTGAATAGAAGCGCTGATGAGCGGGAATTTCGGCGAAGTGTGTGTAAAGCGGGATAACGAATGGGAAAGTAAGACTTTGGGTCAATTTCAGCGATTATTTGTAACTTTTTTGATCTTCCCACGTGTGATATTGATTTGTTATTCTTAACCTGAAATCAATACACGTTCATGAATAACAATTTATTCACGCTCTGTGCTGTACTTGCATTTCTCGGAACCTGCCTCGTCTGTTTTGGTCCACAACCATAATGATGAAAGTTATCAATACGCAAATAGCCCCCTGGAAATAAACAGTTGTGACTCAAATTTTTCAATATAACGCGCAGATGTAGATTTGCGCGTCATATTGACGTACGTAACGTTTAAATGATGATTCACGCGTATAATAGATAGCACGTTATTAGTATAATGACCCGTGTGTACCTTATTATATAGTACGAATTATAAATTTCCTTTGACAAAATTGGGAGTTTTAATGATTTTTTTTCAATAAGAGCAAAATGACTTTGTGACTCTAAGGTGGCGACATTATTAATATAATAAATAAGAATATACATTGTTTTCAATAATAGGTATGTTAAAAGTAAATCAAATATAATAAATAAGTCGGTCCTTTGTACAAATAGTTATATTTTGAATTTGTTATCATATTATTACTAAGGTAATTATTTATTGTATCTCTCATGTATTTTATTTTATTTTGTTATTGTCTATAATTCGATTTTTGATTTTTAATTTTTAGTATACGTTGTATCCTGATGAAAGGGTTATTGGCCCCTAAATATGTTGGTTTTTCAACAAATAAGTGCTGAAAACAAAGTAATAATGATTTTAATTTTTTTTGAATAATGAAAAAGAAGATAAACTGAAACGGTTCTAGAACAAAGCTTGTTTGTCCAACATTGCCGGATATCATGGGACCAACGCATCTGAAAATTTACATATAGGATGTCTCATATCTAGTAGCAAAAATTTTACAGGAATCCACCTGTATGGTTTATGGTACTTGCTATAAGATACCCTGTATATATTTATATATTTAAACAAAGCTAAAATAATTATTATACATGGAAAATTAAAGAAATCTATATAAGGTAAAGCATACAAAGTGTGGGCATAAGCAGAATAGGTACAGACGCATCGGGATTTATTCCAAATGCATTGTAAGAGTTGGCAAAACTGTGGTATTAATCAGTTGTCTACATTGTGAACTACCACTGGGTATCTCGTTGAACTCACGTTTTGGAATGTTTTCATTTAAAAAACATAATAAATCAAAATACCAATGGAATCGGGCAACCAAGCAAGCCAAGGATTCATATAGTAGCTTTTTACCTGTTATCTAAAATCCCTTGAACTCAAATGTCAGAATATCCAAACCTTCTTACCTTCTACAGTGTACATCTACGGAAAATATGTCAGATTTGTTAGTTAATTAGTAGAACGATAGTCTGGCGATCGCTGGCTCCTACTCTACAGAGGCAATGGTAGTAAGACGATGTTAAAAAAATCTTATGCTACTACGGAAGTTACTTGATCCATCATTATTCTGAAGTTTAAAATTCAACAACCATTAATATTATTTTTGGAGAGAACATTTATAATGCGCGAAATTGTATGGAAGCATTAATGTGTAACCGTATCATCGCATTTGATTGTGAAAAATTGTTGCTAACCTTACTTTTCATGTGTCACTATATATTTTAAGTAGGGCGAAGCGAAGCTCAGAAGTTCGGAGTGATTGCGAATTGATTCGATTGGAATAAATAAATTTACCCATAAAAATATTCATAATGTCATCAAAGATGGATACCGATTTCCGGCTAACCGATTTAGCGGTAAATATGCCGAAATTCCATTACCGGTAAACATAAGTAAATTCTTTGTACCGGTGATTTCGGTAAATTATTTTTAACTTTTTAATGTATAAAATTATACAATAATATTTTTAAACTACATTATTTTGTGACGATATTTGTATTTATTATTTTTATTTATTTATTTGAAACAGACAGTCATTACAGGAAAATATATACCTACATTGAAATAAAGAAATAAAAAAATTATAACCAGTTTAGTTTCAACAAGTGTTGAAAATATACTCATAGCCCAAAAGAAAGGAAAAAAAAGAAAAAAATATTTCTAATAAAAAAAATTGAAGTGGGGAGAGAAATGGAAGGCTGGATAAAGAAGGATTTGGTACATGGAAAAGGAAACAAGTCGTTTAATGATTGGCTAAGTTTCAACTTAAATATGGATATTTGTAGAAATAGCAGGATCTTTGTGTTTTGTTGCATGGTTCGTTTACTTATAATTTAGTATAATTTTATAGTAATTTTTTCTTATAACAATTTGGCAAAGTACAAGGCACACACGTGCTTTGTGGATTTGAGACTAATCATCGCGGAAAGCACAAGTCAAGTCCTTGTATCTTGGAGGCTGTTATGTCTTCCAATAGATACTTTTGAGTGTCCTCTGAAGTTTTGTGATGTCCAATTACACTATATTATATTATCTCTTTCAACACTTCTTCACTAGAATTTCATCAATTATACAATAGTGATATCCTAATATGTGGGGTAAATGATATTTTGATAATCCCTAAATTTATTTTTTTCTGTTTTGCGTTTTATTTTAAATGATTATAGTGTATGTATTCTTATTATTTAAATATTCTTATTATAACCAGAAGTTATTGTTTATATATCAAACATATAAATAAATAAATAAACAAACGAATTGACCTTTTTTGTTTTAATTATTATGATTTGAAAGAAGTCAATTTGTTTTAGATAACGTTGTGTATAATACAATTAATAATCTTTGTGTAAAATAAATCTCTGTGTAACAATTTGTTATTACTAAAATATTTTTTTTCAATTTTTTGTTTTACACCTAATAAATACATTATTATCTTTTTGACACGTTTATAATAACCGGTAAATTATCGTATTAAATTAACCCGTATTAAATTCAGAGTCTTTACGCCATTTCCGGTAAAATTTACGTCCACAAATTTATTTAATTTAGTTCTTCAAATTACTGGATCCATCAATTTTGGAGGATCTTGACCATGAGAGCATTTGAAAATCCTTGACAACTGAAAAATTATTGATAAAGGCAATTGTTTTTCTTTCACTGCTATTATTATGATATTTTGTATGCTCACAATTTTAAATATGAATCAAAATGATCGATCAATCATTTATAAACAAAGGTTTAAAAGGTTTATTAACAAACTACTATTGCCAACGTCTGAAATGTCAACTTTCGTAATTGAATACTTGACATTCTCAAAATTATATGAATCGAAAGGTTGATAAGCTCGGGTAAAAATATAATAATTCAATTAATCTGAGAATGATTGTTGAAAGTTTTTATAGTGTATGAGCACTAAAATAAACGAATTTATTCCTTTATTCATAAAGAAAAAATCGTTCTAGTCATCGAAACCGATATTTATATTATATTAAATATACACCATAAATTATGCAATAATTACACATATGAAAAAAACACTTGTATTTTAGATCTTCTTGTTTATTCAAAAATTTTTATTTATTAAAATTTAACGTTGTTTCGTTAAAGTTCTAATGTTGCCTCTGAAGATGATGGGTGTCACAATTGAAAGCGCTTAGGCTTACATATAATTACTCAACAGTGAATTAAAACTTAGTGTTTAAATTAAATTGTTTTAAATTTTATTTATGTGAAAACTATTGAAAGGGATAATTACATAATTGAAAAAAATTAACTTAATTTTTTTAAACTTAAGTTCTCAAAATTTTATATCCATTCTATTCAATAAATACGAGTTGTTTAATGTAAACAAGTAATATAATGGCTCATAAGGCGAAAAGCATCTCACAATAATTAAATAGGTAGAGCTGAGATACAAGTGTTTTTACCAAGTTGTGTCATACCAGTGAATATGGAGTTCTACTAAATTATCTCAAAAAAATTACAATAAATGTGTAATGATTATATTTCGATTGATTCAATGTATATACAAATACAAACCGAAAGCATAAAGAATGAAGGCATTCGCATACGCAGTCACAGCAATTCGCGTTGATAAATTAAGATTTTTCGCCGTTGACTTGTCCTTACATTGCGCCATTGAATTGTATATATTCGTGATTTGATTTGATGGATAAAATTGATTTTTATGTAGAAGTATAAGGTTTTTATGCATGTTGAAAAAATATCACCTGGGTTTGAGACCTTTTCATTGGATGGTTCTATCTGACTCGATCGATACACGGTGAAAGACTAAATAATTGATACAAATGTATATTTAAAACTCCACTTAAAAACTTGTTACTACTACGTAACTTATTTGATATAATTTACCAGTAATGAAGCTGGATTCAAGTCGTCCAACAGAATCAATTACAGCTCTTATTTAAGTGAAAATAATGAAAGTTAATTAATACACGGTCATTAATAACAAAGTATAACCCAATACCCAGATAAATCTAGTACTGTACCCCGCTATTATGTTGGCAAAGCAAAGAGATCGCCTATTAAAGGGAACAAAAGGGATTTTTCAATTACCCGGTAGCCAGTATTTATGGGATTAATACGGGGAAAACACTTGTTTGTTATGCTATTAAATACGCAGATGGAGTTTTATTGAAGTATTAACAATAAATTATTTAATGCGATTACAAAGTCCTGTTAAGCTTTGGTTAAATTCATTTCACGAACCTTTATATTGCTACCGTATTACAAGGTGCATGGGGTGTTCTTAAGCCAAATAAATAAATAGCACGCGCACTTTATAAATACACCGATGCCATAAATATTTTATTTTAATTAATATACTAAGAATCAGTTTCTATAGTTCATTTTTTTAATCTAATTCAAAGCATATTTAATGTAGGCAAAGTTAATTATTTGTAATTTGAAACATATTTTATTTACAAGTACTTGCTGAAGAATACCAATTTGATTTATTTTTAGGAATCTTTATATTCTATAGATAACTGCCAACCATATTTATTCATAAAATGTTTATATATTATAGTTCATTTAGTTAGGTTAGGTTAGGTTAAGTTGCTATCTAATGAATTATGGTTCAAACCACGAAGAACCCACAAAACAGTATCAGCCGAATAACAGGAAAGCTCAAATCAAGATATTATAATATATAATATATATATATATATATATAAAGAAACCCGTGTTTCACTGCTCGCTAAGTCTCCACAACCAGCCATAACCACCCACTGGTGGTTATGGTGGTGGATAGCCCTGTGTCGGTGAGTCTAGAAAAACCTACTCTAGAAAGTTCTGGAAGGAGAAGGTTCTAAAAAGTTCAATAAGGTTCTCCGTCGGTATGTCTAGAAGGTTCCCGTAAATTTCTCCTTCCAGAAGGAGAATGTTCTAGAAGGTTCGCGAAAGTTCTACGACGATCCAAACAGTGTACTAAAAATCTACGCGTGCGAAGTGCGAAATTATATATATTATTAGAGATGCAGCGTTAATGTTATTTATTTTTATTATATATTTATGTAAGGATGTACAATATGTTATTCCAAAACTATTTAACAAACTAAAGGACAGAAACATGAAATGGTACAAAAAATATATAAAATTATAAAATAAACATTATGAAGTAGGGAGGATAATTTTAGATAATAAATATTTTCGGTGAGTAAAATTAAGTATTATTTTACAAAACAGAATACAGTAGTAATAGGTAAATTCTACAGTGAGTGTCGAGTCCAGCTACAGAAAAGAGAATTGAGTATGATGATGGCTATTAGTCAGTATGAAAAAGCTAAATCATTTATAATATTGGCACACGATAGTGATAAACTGCACCAACTCAAATAAGTGAGTATTATCAATTACACAATGATCTCTCTGAAGGTCCCTCCTGAGCGATCGCGGTAGAGGAATCGATGACGTAACGAGAAGTCTATCGATCGACATTTCCCAAAATGATGGATGGTGGTCGGTGGACCGACTCGCGGGTGGCATTCCGTTACCTGTGGTCAATTTGTAACGTATTACGGGGCAGCCTACATAAATCAAGGTAATTACACACGATGGGCTCGCGGGG